>JARFTM010000126.1:0-94529 GCA_030278935.1 Trichoderma polysporum | reverse complement strand
CATATGCCTTTTTTTTTTTTTTTTTTTTTTTTTTTTGACTGCAACTGCTGCTGCACTAGTTCAAAGTGATACATCTTACGGTGTACATGTATGCAGCAAATGCAGATACTTGTGCGTAATCTACAGGATATTGCGCAAAGCTCATCAAGAGAGGCGGATTTAGCACACCAATAGCCTTCTCAAGCCATGTGTAATAGACTCCGCCACAATCTTCTTCTAGTAGTCATATTTATTACGTATAATGCATCATTTAAACGGATGATGGACGGTTTTGTATGCCTCTCATCGCATCTGCGTTTGTACTACGTATAGTTTTCTTAACTAATGTCTACGATGCTATTATAAGCCAAGCACTCGAACTAATATAAAAAACCCCGATATGCGAAGCACGGATCTGGGTAGATATATATTAAAGTTGAACAATGAGAATTCGTCAATTGGATGAATCACGATGAATATTTGCGCAGCAAGTGCTTTGCCATCACTCATATCCACAGCAATAAACCTATATTATAACAGGGAAGTTATGCTAACCATCATGGGAGCTTTTAGAGGAGACCAAATTCATTTAAAGCCGTCACCGACTAATTGGCTGCTTTTCAGCGCACGAACAGTTTCATTTTTTCGCAAAGTTTATTGAGAGTCCGAGCACACAGACAACAGCAGCCAGCCAATTGCTCGTGTTTGCTTCACCTCACTTGCACCATTAGACGCCACTCGCCCTCACATTTATTTTTCACCACCTTGAACAGCCCATTGTATAGCTTCCAGTAAAAATATCTGCTTTTCGTAAGAAGTTTAAATCACAGCCATAGCCTTTTGATGATCGAGCTCGTTACTACAGATGCAGGGACTGGGAAACGTGGCGTTGTTTACATTAATTTTGGATAGCGCTATCTTTGTAAATGGATTCAACAGCAGTACTATAATAAAAAAGAAATCTGCTCCCTCTTTAGGGAAATTTACTGGGAGGGGCTAAGATCTCATGACTTTGCTTGGGAGAGTAATCAGCCATTGCCGTTGTTTCATATTAGCAAAAACTAAAGCACTAGCAGGTGAGTCGTTCCTCGATGTATGATACCTAGTCTATTTGAATAGTCGCTAATTGCATTCCAGTCCTTACCAGTTATCACGCAACAATGGCTGATCTTAAAAACATAAAGTCAATGGCTCTTTGCCTTCAATCTTCGGGCTGTTTGGATCTCTGTCATTATAAAGCTAGACAATTCCACCCCCATTTTCAATCTCGTCGCTTCCGGGCCATTTAATGAGATGGATATGAGATATGGGAGAGCTGCTTATGGGAGGGCTGAGATGACGTCGATCAGCAACAGTAATAATATTCCGCCTCTGGCTGCGACTTGTACCAGCCGCCGGAAAAAAAAAAAAAAAAACACCCCCCCGAAGGAGTTTTAATTCTTCACAGTGACTGGGAATAGCTTCACATGCCTGAAGCCGTCGCCTCTAACGTGGCTCTAGTGAACGACCTATAGTGGTGACGTTCGCTAATATTGGGGGAAACGAAAGAGAAACGAACAGCACTGCCAACAGCAACAACAAAAACAATAATGAGAAGAAGAACATGGCTTCGCGTAATACCCTTCTCTGTGGAGGATATCAAGCCCAAAACGGCTTAAATAGAAGGGCACTCTCCTCCGGAGAATGCATAAACCATTCCAGTTTTCGTCTTTAGCAGAGATACAACCGGTTAGAGAAAACAGAATGTTAACGATAACTAAGTATATATGGGGGAATTTTCGAGAGCCGTTGACATTTAAGAAGCCCTCACAAGTTTAGTTCAATTGGTAAAGCACAAAATTTCGTGGGAATTCACTGCTAAACTAGTCATTCCCACGTTCATATACTCTAAGAAGCCTAGATAAAGATATAAGTGGCTGCAGCTTTTAGTATGGCCATTGCTATGTGCAATGACTACCCTCAAAGGCTTGTATCTAGAAATGATGACATCTATCATCAATAAGTCACCTCAACCTCAAGATCATTAAGCGACTGCCTGGTTAGATGAGTCAATGGAGCGTAATGATGCATACCTGGTTGGTGGCGGTGTAGGCGGTATTAACCGCTCTCTCATCATGCAGATCTCGAGAAAAGTGCCAAGAATATTCTTCTTGTCTCTCGAAACGCGATCTCATATGTGAAGTCGTACTAATTACTGCCCAATTTCTTTCCTTACGAGCGTTAACAATTGAGAAATGTTCAGCCTATTCTCGCGTATCGTTGTTTAGTTCATTACAAAGTTTATTCCGCCATGGCAATGCCGACAAGCGTACTCATTCTCCCCACCTAGCATAAATCTTTTAATAATAATCAAAAATAAATAAATAATAATAACATACTACACCCTAGGTCACTAGATCCCCGGTAGCTCATATGCAACGTCATTAGTCCCTATCAATTCAGCTGGTCGCGCCCGAGGGTCGAGTTCTGCGGGTCATACTGTCTGCTCGCTATGTTCGACTTGTTGATGCTCAGAGGTCAGATTGCCAGATTTAGAAGACTTCATCTCTTGCGGTAATAGTTTTTGCTTCCGATGTCGAAGGAAAAAGAAGGCCGCTGCACTAATGGCAGCCAGCCCAAAAATCCCCCCCACAACACCACCGACTATAGCACCAATGTTGGCCGTTTGTGGCGAGCTGATCGGTTCATTCGATGGGTTCGTAATAGCCGAGTCTGATGTCGACAAAGAAGTTGCTGTAGAACTAAATGTGCTAACGGTTGACTGGGTGCCTAAGAATTAGAGGTGAGCCAACATGTTTTGCGCTGCCCCGGTCCCATATTCTGTATATCTTACCCGTCGTTTTGGCCGCTAAATCAATAAAGTTAACATTGCCCTCGACTCCTGGCCCTGCGCAACCAACATATGCCTGGCCAGATACATAAAACCCTTGCTGGTTCGACTCGCAGCAGAACCAACCTCCCGTCTCGTCTTTGCCATTCCATGCATAGAGGTTCCAGCTGTTATCCGCGCATATGGCGGGATTCGTGATGAGTGCCGTGCAATTTGAGCTGTCCGGACAGCAGATGTTATTGAAGTACTTCTTATCTTTGCCCGGACAGTAGGAGTTGTGAGGGCAGCAAGCTGTCCACGTATCCCACGTTGTTGCACATGTCTGCTCCCCGGTATGGCAAGTGTTGTTGCGACGAATGGCGAAGCCTTTAGCTTTTTCTGAGGACATGGTGAATCGGTAAAGAAGGTCGTTTGAATAGATGGGAGACGGCTTGAAAGTCGAAAGAGGAGGATGTGCTGTGCGAAATTTGAAACAGGGCTGGGCCGTACGTCAATCAAGCACCACAATCCCCCTTAGTGATGGCTTGTGCTCGTCTATATCATGTATTTTTGCTAGTGTAGTAGTATGGCATGTACTTGCCAGGCTCCTGAACTCCCTTGCGTGACGCTAGACAAGGCTGTGGTGTTTGCTATCCCTTTAGGTGTGGTAAAGCAGCAAGCTGATGACGGCATCCGCAGTATCCCTACCAATCGTCGCCACATTAAAAGAATTGGCCTCTCAGCCAAACCGTCGCTACTGTCGATATAACCGTTTGTAAAAGTGTAGATCATTGGCGCTTTGATTGACTTTCAATTTATATGACAAGACAAGGTCAAATTTATACTATAAAATTCCATTAGATATCATACTTGCAAGTGATCTCGCTACTACTTTACCACGCATAAAGGAATGGGTGTAACATACAACATGTGTTACGAGACACGCGATGAAAATACCTGCTATGACATTTTCTCGATCACACCACAGTAATAGCTACTCAAACAGTTGAGAACATGGCAGGAGCGTGGGCAAATCATGATAGCTGACGTTGACATCTGCACCATGAGTGAGTAGTAGCTGCATTAGATCCACATCACCCAAAATGACGGTCCTAACAATATGAGGCGTGCTCCTCTAGTTCGGATCCATCCTCACAGACGAAAAATAGAACAAATTCGTCATGCCCGCAAGAAGTGTAAGAAGACGATCGATCTTAATCTTCAAATTCCCATTTTACACCATTGCCGAGCAAGATATTGACAATAGAGATATCCCGTTTGCTAACCGCATAGCCAAAAGATCCGGGGCAAGGCGCTCGATCTGTCTTTTGAACCAAGCTCTGGACGAGCTGGCCGTTTCTTTCCCATACTGCACTTAATAACGGCAGACCCCCCAATTTATAGCTATTTTATATACTAGCTTTAACGTCGGCGCCATTTTCGAGGACTAGTTTGACTATTTTAGTGTCTTCCAGCTTCGTGACATATTCTAGTGGTCTTTGTCTAGTAACCTTGAGATCAAAGTTCAAATTAGTGCTATGTTCGTTTAGTAGCGCAGGCACTAGATGCATATATTTGTTCTTGAGCACTGCCTCGAGTGCTGCCTGTCTTTGTGCTGCATTAGGTAGGCCGTGGATGTTGGCATCGGAATCTCGTGAATGGTTGGATTACTGCGTTTGCATAGGGAGTCTATCGCCGCAGTCGGTCACATTTTCCGGCAATAAGAAGAATATGTATAAATGCAACGTTGATCTGGTCATCTAGTAACAATTTGGTAGGAAAAGTTTGAGCTTCAAAGCCAGAGGCGGGATGAACACTAAGCCACGTATTTTAGACGTGCAGATCACCTAGTATTTGACCAATCTTGTCAATATCGTTATTATAAAAGATGCTTTTTTCAACCCCATTTGTCTTCAGGAAGTCTAGCTCATAACAATGCCATATCTTACTAATCCCAAGACAGCACCGAGGAATATTGCCAGCGGCGCGGAGAGACCGAAGTACCTGCCTCCAACATAGGCTGTGGCTGTAACAACCACCCACCATGGGTCATCACCCAAACTTTTCCCGGACTGGAAGCCTTCATCTATATACCCAACCTGCCAAATGCGGTACACAGCTGTGTAAATTAAACCAACAGCACCTGCATTGACACCTCTGACCCCAGATTTTACCCATGGCTTGCTTCGCAAGACCTTCCACACGCCCATTGTACCATGAACCAGGATCATCCCCGGCAAGAAGATGCCTAAATATGCAACAATTGCTCCTAGAATGGCGGGTTGCTTGATATTGATGGCAGTGAGGCCTCCTAGGAATACAGCGAAATTGAAGTTCGGTCCTGGAAACGCTTGTGCTATGGCAAGCCCAATAAGGAAGTCGCGCGGGCTGACCCATCCCTCTGCCACGACGTATTCCCTCAATAGCGGAATCACAACCGGCCCACCGCCGAAAATGATAGTTCCGGCGAGGTAGAGGCTAGCAAAGAGCTTATATAGAATAGGAGGGTTACGCAAGACCCCCCGGAGCACCATCACGATAATGAAGGCAAGGAAGAAGGTTGTGATAATAGCAGTTCCCGATTTCCACGAGAAATTTAGCCGATACTCCTGTGGTATGGTGCGCGACTCTTGGTCGTCTGTAAGAGTGATTTCATGTTCTTGGGGTGTTGTGATAGAGGTATTGGAGCCCCTGCGGTTATCTCTTTCAATTGCATCTTCCACTCCCGTCGATGATGGGCTCGCACGTATAAAGATATTTTTAACAGCTTGCCAAAGGCAATGAAGCCAGCGGTAGTCGTTTATCACAGCAGCGAGTCCAGCAGTGAACATAAGGACTGGAAAGTACCAGAGCGCATTATATAGCATTCCAGCAGCACCGGTAAGAAAGACAAGAATTCTGGTCAGCTTATCTGTAATTGCTTTGTTTGATAGTTCAACTGCTGCCAAGGCGATAATTCCAACAGTTGCGGCGTTAAGCCCAGATAGTAAGGCGTAAACTGCGCGAGGTAGTGTATCCCCAATATTGGAGACGCCGACGGAGAGACCAAACATGCCCAGAGCTCCGGGCAAACTGCGGGGCAAGGTTAATTTCAGCCGCTGCATAACTATAAAAAAAATAGACTTACCTCCAAAGGAAGAACGCAAGTAGGGCTCCAGATAAGCCGTTGTGTATTAAATTAATACAGTAAAGCATCTTTGTACTTGCTGGGCCTGATAGAGCTTGCGAGACGCTGAAGAGCTCCTGGTACTATAATATGACTTTTAGTCTGTTGAATAGGTGGAATTGTCTCTGATGGTGCGTACCAACTGCTCATCAATCCAGTTGAGCTTTAACACAAACTTATCATGGAACTGTTTCGAGGTCAGACCAAATCATGTCGGGTATGGATCTTGCGTACAATTTTGAAATGGACTGGTGGCCCACCAAACGCAGTCATGCCAAGGTGCCAGTTATTCCGGATCGTTGGCCATGCTTGAATGATGCCTTTCTGGACCTTGTGTTCCCAGTAGCTGATAGACATTTTTGTGTGGACAGCATTCATTGTCTATTTCTGGTTTGTTCATGGACTGTTTAGATTGTCAAATGCGGGAATCCGGAACGTCGCTCGATGGACCGAGTCATTGGGCTGGCTTACGGCAATGTTATAAACAATCCAGTTATAGTTGCGTTAGCGCAAATGTGGAGGCCAGCACGCCATACGCCAAGCTTGCAACGCCATCCAGATATCAGCTTGTGAAAAAGTGGTTTGTAACTGACTGGCCAAGACCAAATGAATAAATATGCTGTAGCAACCAGCTGTCAAAGGCGTGATATGAGCAGATGCTTTTGGTAATGCATCAAGTGGTGAGTCATGTTAGAAATCGGTACAATTTTGCGTCCGGTATATAGCCACGCTTAAGAGACATTTGACGGCTGGTCTCCAGTCCTATACTAAAAATAGCACCCCCACACATGGCGCGTAAATCTAAAATCAGCGTACAAGAACCACCGAAAACATGTGCTGTCTATTTAACGCAAATCAGCTTTACATTGCAGCCCAGATCTAAAGAGGCATGGAGTGGTAAATCTGGAAGTTAGCGATGCAAGGGTCGCTAGGAGTTTGGATTATGTACTGTATTGGCAAGCAGTCCTGCTCAAATAACCGCATAAGTCGATGGGAAAACGGATATTATAATTTCGCTTATGCACCACAACTAACAACACAAAAGTTCGCTCACATCGCATGCCCGATGTCACCAAAACTCATCAATTCAGACCTCTATATGACCAACATGCATCAGCGTGAGTCATTAATATCACCAACATCATCAGTTTGAGCCTTCGAGATAACATTACTAAGAGGGCCCTGGGTGTTGGCTCAAATTAATGCAAAGCAATCTGAAACGCTGCTGTACCGCAACACTCCTCTAGCTCTTACTTTGTCATCAATATTCCACTATACGCATGGTAATGCGGAATTTCCAGCTTTGAGAATATAGGGATATAGCAATAAGTCAAATGATATATTAACTTGGCTTGGCACCCGCAAGCTCCTACTACTACTATCTCTTTGTCTTCATTCAAATCTCCGATCCCCACCACAGCCCTTTAAAAACAATTCGTTCAATATGCGTGTCTCCTCTATTGTGTCCTTCCTATGTGGTGCTGCGACTTTCTCAGTATCTCTGTGCCGCAAACCATCAAACTCGGCGAGTCGTTCAACGTCACAATAGACAATAATGATAACCAGGGCAGCGGTCCTCAGGTGACTATGGCACTTGGGCTTGATCCTTCATCCTCTCTTTCTAATGATGACCTTGGTATTTTCATTGGTGGTATAAGTCTTCTAGGTAAGGCCCGTTCCTTCCCGTTCCATGTCGCACCGCCAATTGCGTCTCATATTTATCAAGTGCTCACACTTCATCTATAATTCACAGACATCCCTTTGGGCGTGTCTACTCAGACTCTTCCATCGTGGCCCCCTTATGATATTTCTGGCAAAGTGACGCTGAAGATTGCTATTCTTGACATAGAGGGCGCGTTGGGAGCTATAGGCATTGAGATTTGGAATGCCAGTGTTTCAATTGGAACAGCCACTAGTAAAACATATGTTGAAGCTACGCCGGTTGTTAGTTACTTTCCCTAGATAATTGGCTTTAGTGCTGGTACTATTACGCATTTCAAAATGGACTTTGAAAACACTGGGACATTTTTCTCCGAAATCCGTTGATAGATCGGCAGTCAATGGATACTTTTTTCGAATCGTTATGGGTTGTATTACTTCAATTACACATGGTAATGACTGCGCAGCGGCAAAACTGGGTCAAATTATCAAGCAAAAATAGATAGTCTGATATCCATGATTCAATTAGCAGCAATACAAAGATATCTTCAAGAGTGACAATGATGAAAGTCTGAGAACCACTTCCAAGACGCTGTACGTAGCCGAGGTACTGGTAATATCCAAGGTAAGCCAGAACGTTTGCATGTTCGTTTCGTCACTCATCCGAGCGATTATTCGCGATTCAGGTTTCGTCACTCAACTGAGAGATTGCCAATGATTACTGTCTATGGGACTTGACCATGTCTGGCGCCCTGGACTCAAGTTCAGACTCAGGGTCTGATCATTGTTCGATTTTGGAATTTTTGCAGCTTCAGATGGGCGATTCAAACATGACCAAGATGTGAAAATTCTATGCCGGCGCGCATACTCGTGTTCCTCGTCTGCTCTACTGCCAGGATCAATTATGAGGGCTTGGCTGGGTGGGACCCGTACTTCGACGCGGTTCGTGGGCCTGGAGTCTCTTGCGTGGAAGAAGACTATTATGGGTCGAAAGGGCCCTTCACTTTCATTCGATGGTCTGTTCAACAAGATGGCTATATTCGGAAAATGTCTGGGGATTGGGAACTCGATGAGATCTCGACGAGAATGGACACTTGGTGCGATTCCAGAAACAGAATTGATTTTAATTTATACCATACCCTACATGCGCCTACTGAGTCGCGTCTTTGCTCATGTTGACTGTGTCATATAACTCTCGTACGCTTCCAGGCCGATGACTGACACTAACTATATCAGTACGCGAGGAGCGAACTATCGCGGACCAAGCTATTGCTATCCAATCTCGATCCCATATCATTCCTTCTGATCCAAAATCTTGCCATGCGCATATAATAACGCGATCCGGTGAGGCTTTCATAGAGTAGTCCGTCCTGCAAGAATGACAAGAGCCAACAGCTTCAGTGTTTGTCGCTGAGAATGCTTCATCCAAAGCCATATCGATAAATCTCTTTTCGTTTTGCAGACTATTTTCCTGTTCATGGGAGCCTATATGGGGGCATATATATATTCTCCGTATAGATCTTCGTGATACCTTGGTCCGACCCTCACGATAAATCCATGTGGAGAAAAGCAGATATCTTCCGTCAACAACCTTGGGATAAACTGAGTGTCGGCCCGAGATGCCTATATCTATGTCCGCGGTCTTGGCATAATCTGGGACTCGAGCTATGATGTCTTCATGTATGCCAAAGGCTTTGAGGTAATCTGCGAGTCAAACTGAGATGCCATGAATTGGGTCGATACCTTCGAGAGTCTTTGAGAGTCGAATTGCCGTGAAGTGATCTATGCCAAAAGACTCGAGATAAGCGAGGGGTTGTATTGAGATGTCTTCATCTCTGTCGTAAAGCGACTTCATTCGGCTGTGGCGCGGTGCAATAAGTCTCTGAAGATACCTCTGGTGCCTCCATTTTTTGGCACTGTCATCTAGTCGAGTGTACTTAAGTGTAAGCTGGACGTGCCTATAGCTTGGGCAAAAATCGTAAGGTCCAAATGTCTGGTGCATGCCATAATAAGTGCCGGACATTATGCGCTCTTTTTCGCATTTAGGGTAATGATCTGTGTATTTTGATGGAATATCTTGTCCTTTGATTTGATGGAGTTTAACGCATTCACCACAAACCCATCGATCTGGCAGAGTCCTGGAGAGATGAGTGAGGTATTCCATACGACTATGCCATGTGGGCAAAATTTTCCCTTTCCAGGTGCGAAAGTGTTGCCAGGTAATCGCGCGTAGCGGGCGACAGGTCTGATAGACTAGCAGTCGACTATGTTCAGGAAGAAAATCTAGTATTCTCATTAACAGTTCGGTTGGCAGTTCTAGGAGAAGACTGTATGTCTGCGGCCTGTCGTCAGTGCCCCTTAGAAGGCGACAAAAGAATTTAATAGTATTCATGGTGCAGCTTCTGTTCTGTTTACTTCTTTTTCTTTTTCATAAGTAAATTGGTCTGAAGAAAAGCCAAGATTTGCAAGGGGTCTTTAGGTAACTTATACGATTTTAAATATAGTTTCTGCTTTAGGTGGCCTGTAAGTTCTTGTATTAGTGCATGATTCATCACCAACTCTATATCCGCTGGTTTAATCTTTGATGAACTTTAAAGTGCCAAAAAAGGCGCAGTAAAATCTAATTACGCGCTCCAATACCGGGCTTTCTGATGGGGCTGGGAAAATATACTCTGCAAGGCCAAAGACGGCTACCAATTGCTGGTGATCAAACCATGTTATGCCACGTAAAAAAAGAAAATTGAAAATGTGAATCTTAGTCGACTGCAGCAGGTTAAGAATACTTTGAGTTATACTGTTATAGTAGCTAGTCAATATCCAACTATGAGTACAGAAAATAATTATACATGCCGTCCCTTAATCCTCTAAGGGCATGGGTCACCACCCAGCGCTACCCAGTCAATAGCAACTTCTCCGTCTTGGTCAACAGTGTGGTCAGTTGGCGAAAGGATATCAAAGACTGCGGGAGAGAGGTCGAGAGCAAATTGTCCGAGATCACCAGTGGCGTTAGCGTCGTCAATAATGGCAATAACGGCAGCCGTTTGCTCTCTGGAGGAGAGGAGAACTTGGCGACCGCAGTAAGACTTGTAGTTGGGTACATCTGTGGAAATAGCTACGACAAGAGCCGTGGGATCATATTGGTGCCCGCAAGCTGTGATTTGGTTTGGATCTGTGCCATGGTCGTACCAAGTGGCTAGTTGGTTCTCATGATCGCCGCATAGATCTCGTTTATCGAACATATTTGACCTTTTAGAAGTTCTGGTAGGTGTTGGCGTCGCCAAGGCTATGGATGCCAAAGCCGCGATGAGAGAGTACCGAGAAAGAAACATATTTCTGAGTGCTATAATGCTGATATTTATGTTTCAAGTATCTTGTATATTATTTGTGTTGATGATGGGGATGATAATGGTAATTGCAGCCATCTAACTCTGACACTTTATTGGGGTTATATAGACGCTTTACATACTCCAGGTCTCCACGAGATCCGTATTGCGATGCGCTAAGAGTATTGCAGTGAGTGCCTTAGCAACTCGGCATGATCCGCGATGTCTAAGTAAGCGAAATATTGTTGTTTTCTAATTTTAGCTGAGCAAAGCCAATGCCTTTATTACAGGTGTTTCGCAGGTGAACTAGCATGAGTCATGGTGGATCTAAGATGACACGAAGGCACTAAATAATGATCTACACTACTCTTGCCTCAATCTCAACATCGTGTAAGACGCACAGCCTCATTCTTTGGTAGCCGTGGCTGCCTGATTGGCTGGCCATAACCATAAAAATAAACAAAGAATCTCTTTTTGTAAGCTAAAAGGTAATGCCTCTCCCTTGCCTCTTTCTCTTAATATTCCATTATCTTCTAACTAAAGTAGCAAAGGCGATCAAGGACTTTGGACAGATCAATACTTGCATTTATAAGCTGAACTGTTTCTCATTTACTAGCTTTTAGTCTAGCTCCTTCCACCTTCTAGTGTTACTCCATATTTTAATTTGGAGAATACCAGCGACATGGGGATGACACCGTTGTATAAGTGCAGAGGCTAGCAGATAATCAGCTACGTATTACTCTGTAGACGTGTGGGTCTATAGAAGCTGGTGCTTACCAGCATTCGTTCGTCCGAGCATACTCCTCCATTCCTGGATATTTCTGCAGGCTATCGACGCCATCCTGGGCATTACGTCTGTAACCACGATACCCGATGTGAGAGTCATATACGCACATGAAGTAGGAAGAGTAAATAATTGACAACAACGGCAGTGTAAGAATGGGACGACGTCATGTTAATTCTGGACAGCGCGTGCACTCCGCCTCCGTCTGTATACGTTGTGATAGTGTAATACAGAAACTGGAAGGCATATTACCATCATCATATATTTTTAAGCGCGGAGACCCTGTCAGTACGGCACCGAGCCCGCGTACCTTATAAGGCCCGTGATGGACGACCCAAGGAGGTAAAATATGTATTTGCCTCCGCCATATGACGTTATTTGACGCACCGCCTATTCCTACTCGCCGCAAACATTACAGTTTTCATATAGTGAGGCCTAGCTTTCACAACAGGATCGGTTTGGTTCCACTAATACTATGACCCCCAATACTAGCCGACGTGCGCTGCTATCGCTAGGATATCAGCACGTTGAAAAGTAGCCTTCTACACAGTTTTACTCATGATTTGAGTGGCTTGCAGATCAACTGCAGGGCGCTTAGCTTAATGTAAATAGGATCAACCACGCTGAGCCGAGAAAGCAAGATGTGCAAGTTACAGTAGTGAAATCCGCTTCGATGCCTCCAACGCTACATCGTATTGTTATGATGGCCGCCATTCCATTCTGTAGGAGACTTCTACCTCTTGTCCGTCGTGACTAAGCAATGGACTCTCTTTCAGACAACCACACGATCGTATGCAGTTTGCATCACCCAACGATGTGTAATGTTTAGAAACAAGCTTTATCAGCAGAATGGTCTATTCTTCGCGATGGCTAACTCCAGCTGAGCTCTCAGATGTCCATGTAGAACACATGGAGTTCAATCTATTTCCCAGAGAGCAATCTTAGCTCAAGTGAAGAATATGGGCTTTTCCACACCCCTAAGTACACTTATAGATAGAATTGTATAGGCTGAATTATAGACAGCCTGATGAGATGGAGAATCGGTTAAACCCCAATACACGGCAGCAACTTCTAGATATAAAATATAGTTTTCACAGCTCGCCCTGATCCATCCGACACTAGAGTGAAACAACAATTGGCGTAATCATGCCTTAGAAGGTAGCTCTTTAGCTTACATTTGAAGAAGTTATTGTGGAGCGTCATTCGGGTTATACTCTAGAAGGCGAGAAGAATAAGCCTGCTGAGGAGCACAATGACGGTAGAAATTACAATCCAGGTGACGAGGCCGAAAATTCCGTCCGGGTTTGATTGTATTGAATATCTCTGTACGGACCCATTCTGTGGCGTAGAGTGTTTTCATTCTTGTTTGATTATTTACAATTAAAATCTCAAAATCATTCCCAAGCCATCGCCCATTGAATGTTAAATGTCATTAGCCCTCTGCTAGTAAGATCGCCCCTCCGTTCGCAGGAACACTAGCTCCATTTATCCAACGAGCTTCTTCACTAGCTACGAAAGCCACAATTGCTGCAATTTCTTCTGGCTCTGCCAGTCGTTTTTCAGCAGTGGCATAATTCTTTAACCCTTCCATATATTCACTTGGAAGATTAGCTAAGGCGTCTTCCATGGCAGGAGTTTTAGTAGGTCCGACGCTTATCGAATTGATCGTAAGGCTTTTCTCTGCAGCTAAAGCGCTTGCCATAGATCGAGTAATGCTATTCAATGCTGCTTTACTAGCACCATAAAGTATCCCTGGCTCGTCAGCAGCCTGTTTGGCTGTTACGGAGCTCACATTGATAATTCTGCCGCCTTTTGCGGGCATATAAGGAAGCACTGCGCGTGTTGTAAAAATTGGCGCCCGTACATTTGCGCGGAAAAGATTATCAAAATTCTCGATGGTGGTAGAAAGAATCGGAAGCAGATGTTCTGAAGTGGCACTAGATCGTCGTCAGTGTTATAAATATATTATAATTGATCAAACTCACAGAGCAGCATTATTGATGAGGATGTGTATTGTGTTGGTTTTCAATCCTGCGAGAGCCTCATTCACTATTGTCTCTCCAACATCGGCGTCCAAAATATTAGCACGTATTGCAACCGCGTCTGCTCCATTGGCTTTGATCTTGGCCACAGTATCATTTGCTGCTACTTCATTGCCGGAATAGGTAATAGCCACCTAGTCAGAGTTAATTAGACTTCCATGCTTTCAATGTTTGCAGTTATACTCCATGTAGTAAACATACTCCTTTGGCGCCTTGTTCCGCTAATAAAAGCGCAATTGAAGCTCCGATGCCCCTGGAACCTCCGGTGACAATTGCGTACTTATTATCAAAAGCAGTAGACATATTGCCGTCGATTGGATTGTTCAACTTAAGTTCTGGTATGTTGATAATAATAAACTGTCATATAGCAGATAAATAAAAAAAAGATGTGTCTCAAGCTTATTTATAGAGTACAATTTCCAATGATTCGATGTTACTGAGATTTTCAATTTCCAATAATTCGATGTTTCTGAGATTCTTTTGGCTGTATGTGACAAATGATGGAGATAAGTTCTCTCCATGACACATGACAGCAACTCATAGGACTTTATTAACTCCGAGTTTTAATACCGCTGCGCTTGCCTAATACTAGATTGTTGTGATTCATAGAGGCAGTGGTTTCATGGAGCTAGCGGAGATCTGACGCAGCCTAGCACCAGTATTTAGAGCTTTGATTCCTCGTTTTCAATTAGTAATCCTAGAAATTCTCTTTGTACTACTGGCTTGTTGTAATGTTCACAGCGGACTTTGATGGTTAAGCTTGTTAGGCAAATCTTAATCGGGTTCTGTTTGCCGACAAAACGCGCATTTCCCGCCTTATATCGGATGAAACGGAATATTCTTATATGACCTGGTTTTTAGACATTTACTCCAACTGCATCGGATATTTTATTTAAAGAAGTAATTAGAATCTTAGTAACTCTTTCTTTATTTAGATGTATAACTCTTTATATAATTTTATAATAATACGTATTGTGACGTTCTGACACTACACTCCGGTATAGGTAGGGTTTCCAAGAAATAGACCTGACTATCGTCGGGATTTTATATTGGCAGAGTATATAGGATGTATCTTCTTGGGCAATGTAGCCATGAAACAAATATTCAAGAGGCAGTCTTGTAACTGAAGCTATATTAACGGCTGGCTATCGGAATGCGGCGTCTGGGTGCAAGAGGGCGCCAGCGGCCCATGCGAAGTCCGATATTGAAGAAAGCAGAGTATGGCGTGAGACCTGGTGGCCCATCACCATTAATTAGAATTTGTGTGCGTTTAGAGCTCTTGTTGGCTACAAAATCTGTGCCACTAGGGTGCCTTTTGATACCGTAGAGACCGAAACGAGTGTCCGAGTTTGCTTGCATTGAACACCTTTCCGCGCAAAAGACCATCTATAAGGTGAATGTGGCTAGTACAGTTGCAAGAGTCAAGTTTATATACTATATGCCACGCTGTAAACAGTCGAATAGCCTGCTAAAGTAGAGATAGCGTTCCTGAGCTCAGCCATATCCACCAACAAAAAGGATTATATAGCAACTATAACCAGTGGCCTCCCAACAAATCGTCTCAAGTTCGATCAGCATGATTATGTAATTATACTTGCCTGGTTAGCTCAATCGGTAGAGCGTGAGACTCTTAATAGAGGCACGTTCTGATGCAATCTCAAGGTTGCGGGTTCGACCCCCGCATTGGGCTTTTCCTATAATAAACAGCTTGATCTTAAGCCAGGACATCTTTTTTTGCTCATTCTCTTTGCCCATAACATAGTACAAGTGCCCAAACTCAGCGTAATTCCTACCTTTTCCCTCTCGTGGTGTGGTAGTTCCGACAGGGCTTACATGCCGGTTTGGTAGCTGCCTTATTCAGACAAGCGCATCTACCAGGTTCTCCACACTTACACAGCACGTATTTGATGGCGTTCTCATCATCGCGTACTGTTTATTAATAGTACTGTTTATTAATAGGTCTTGTTAGGTGCGAGAAGACAGGAAGGAGAAAAGTATTAAATAACTTGTAGCATGGAGTATGATGCTACCTCTTATTCTTACACCATAGTCGAATACCTGGCATGATCAGGGGAGAACTCTCAAGAGCTATTAGCACCATGGGCACCGAGTACTGGCGGAGAGACAGTGACCCTGTAATGGGTAGTGTGGCGTATAATGGTTAAGTCAATGATTTCTTTCAAATATTGCCATGACGCATCATTTTTGCCCACCATAATAGCAATGGGCTGTCTTTTTCAGGCGCATAAACATAACATTTCTCCAAGTTATCCAACTAGGCAAGACAATATTTCCCAATCCGCTATGGCATGATCAGTGGGGGTCACTCTGAGCCACAAACGGCCCTCATTCAAAGTCTCTTGGTAGTTGCGTGTCTTGCGGTGAGCTGAAGAGCAACCTTCAATACTTGTTCTCAGAACTACTCGGCTAATTGAGTTCTTAACCAGTCCATATGTAATCGATCAACGAAATTGTACGTAACGGAGACCAACGGTCAACTTTGATATGCTGAGTTATCTTGGTATTAGTGTCTAAACTGCGATGTCTTGACCATTTGCCCCACAGCATTAGTAAATTTACACGAATCACAACAGGATTGTCCCTTGCGGCCTTCTGAGAGCTCTCTACCGATGATTCGATCATCATTGTTGTTACATGCCATTCGGGCCGGCTCTCAGTACCCCAGATTTGAGATCTTCCACCAACCACAATGGCCGGGCCTGCAGATGTTTATTTTCGGAGGGCTTCCCGATTCGCTATCCAGAGACTGGGGAAAGCTAAAGTTCCGGAAAAGCGTAGAGATGGCGACAAGAAGTGTATTATGACGGATAATTTTGCGGATCTCCTCCCCGACTTTTGATCAAAATTATTTTGCCCCATGCCATTTAAATGTCCTCGTCCCTCCCGCACGCTCAATTGATGAACCAGGAATACTGGCAAGGCTTGTTTGGGAGCTCCAACTTCTCCTTCTGTCTCGGCATTTTTCCACAGGGCAAGATCGGCGCTATCATGGTTCGAGCAACACAGCTGCTGGCGTGGCTCGCCGGAGTCACATCTGCGGTGAACGCTGCTGTAATTGAATTTGCTCCAGAGGCGTATGTTCTTTTCTTTCTCTTTTTTTTCCTGTCTGAACCCAAGATGAAGCAATATCGGTATTGACAAAGAAGCTAGACTTGTTGATCGTGGTCTCACTGCGTCTTTGGATGCCAGTCTCACTTTCGGCCAGTGCCACCCTGTTACTCGCAACGAGGACTTTTGGATTGAGACGATCAAGCATACAGGCGTCTCTCCATTTCTCAACGACTCTTCATACGCCGTCTATCGTAATGTGAAAGACTTTGGCGCAAAGGGTGATGGTAAAACAGACGATACTGCGGCCATTCAAGCAGCCATCGATGGTACGCTCATTTTTATCCACAGGCATCAGAATTCTGAAAAGCAGCCGTTTCTAACCTTTTGATCTCTTTAGCCGGTGGACGCTGTTTATGGGGATGCGGCCCAGGAGATCCTCCTGCAAAGACACTCAAGCCCGCTCTGATCTATTTCCCCTCTGGCACTTACAAGATCTCACGGACTCTCAACAGCTATATCTTCACCCAGCTCGTGGGTAATCCAATTAATAGGCCCGTTCTTAAGGCCGATAAGAACTTTTCTGGTCTTTACCTTCTGGATACCTTCCCTTCTCCAACCACTTCACCATTCCCAACTACCATCAACCTTTACTACCAAGTGCGAAACTTCGTATTTGATACCACCAGCGTAGATGTCAAATCATCCGTGGCTTGTGTCAACTGGCCATCTGCTCAAGCTGTAACTTTGAGCTTCAACCACATGAATATGGCTGTGAACAGTTTACATCAGGGTGTCGTTTTCAACGGATCTACTGGTGGAGGTGGTGGCTCTGCTACCTTTATGGGAGATCTAGAGTTCACCGGAGGTAATATCGGAGTAAGTTTAAAGCCGATCCTTTCTAGTGCTGTGAAAACAAAACAAATGGACAATGATTAACCTCTTTGATACGGGTAGATTCGACTAAATAACCAACAGTACGCTATGCGTGCATTGACTTTTAACAATGTCAAGACTGGAATACAAGTTGACCACATCTTCACTTTGTCTCTTCAAGGTGTCACGTTCAACAATGTTGACGTCGGTGTAAATTTTACTGCTCCGCCAAAAAGCTCTGTTGGATCTGTCATCTTGATTGATTCAGAAGCCATCTCTACCAACAAGGTTGTTGTATCGCAACATACCGAGAACGCAGATGGCTCCCTCATCATTGAGAACCTCAAGCTGAACCGCGTTGGCCAGGCTGTTGTTGATACTAATGGTAATTCTCTCCTTTCGGGATCAACTCGTTCCACTACAATCAGCTCTTTCATCCAAGGAACCGTGTACAAGGACCAGACTACCGGCAAATATCTCGAGAGCAGCGGCTCACTTTCGCGCCCCCAGGCTCTTGTCGACTCTAGCGGCGCTTATTGGACCAAGTCACGACCTCAGTACGAACAGTACAGCTCTGGCTGCTTTTCGAGTGTCCGAGATTTCGGCGCTACGGGTGATGGAAAGACGGATGCCACCAAGGCCATCAATGCTGCCCTTAAAGCTAATGCTAACCGAAGGATCACATACTTCCCTGCTGGAAATTACCGCGTCAGTGGCACCGTTCATGTTCCCGTCGGATCCAGAATTGTTGGAGAGGTCTGGTCTACTATTAGCGGTAAGTAAAAATTCTGAGTGCGATCCTCTTTGGCATTCATGTACTGAACAAATTTCTCCATAGCATATGGAAAGACGTTTGAGGATGAGAAGAATCCTCAGGTCGTCTTCCAGATGGGCAACACGGGCTCTCGTGGCGTTATAGAAGTGAGCGACATTGCTTTTGACGTAGCAGATGTCCTTCCCGGTGCTATCTTAGTCGAGAACAACGCTGCTGGATTTAAGCCTGGCGATGTTGGTCTTTGGGACTCGCATTTCCGTGCTGGTGGCACAATCGGCTCTGCTGTTGAAACTAAATGTCGCTCTTATCCTCAGTCACCGATCAGCCAGTGCAAAGCCGCATTCTTGTTTATGCATCTCAAGTCCAACAGCCAGACATACTTGGAGAGCGTTTGGGGTTGGTCTGTTAACCGTGATCTCGATGGCCTAAGTGGCGCTACCAACGGAACCAGCCAGTCTGTTGCCGTGGGTCGAGGTCTTCTTGTAGAATCCAAGCTTGGAACTTGGCTTGTTGGTACTGCGTTTGAGCACAATGTACTTTACCAGTATCAGTTTGTCGGCGCGCAAAACGTTCAAATTCTGATGGCGCAAACAGAGACTGTATATTGGCAACCTGCACCTGCGGCTCCTTCGCCTTGGACGTAAGTTTTATCGTCGTTTGTCGCCCATCTACTGCTTTATGAAGCTAACTTATTTCCCAGGCCTGATACCCGATATTCTGATCCTGACTACTCCAACTGTGATGGAACCTCACTGCAATGTTTCATGGGCTGGTCTCTTCGTGTCGTAGGTGGTAGTGATATGACCTTTTACGGATTGGGTTTCTGGCAGGTAAGGCTACACCCCCCTGTACTACCCATATCAACTCGAACAATATGGTAACTAACATTTGGCAGTTCTTCAATGGACTTAATGGCGTTACAGGTCCGTACGCTCAAGACAACATTGTCTCTATCGAGGGACAACCTAAGCGATTGAAGATTTTCAACCTCGGCACGCACTTGGTGAAGAATATGGTTACCGTAAGTGGCAAAGCTACTGCGTTGAGCGCCGATAATGTGGGTGGATGGGGCGGGCTTATTGCTGCTTATTTGCCGTTCGCTTAAGATCGTCATGAAGACACTATGTTTTAGAGGTGATATGGCTTTCTCAGAGATTAGGACGTACATTGTGAGATCAAGTATTTGATGAGACCTTATATTTATCACGTTTCAATTATAATGTTAAAACGTCGCGATACATGATTTTTGTCTTTAGATCTGCGCTTCCTGTTTCAGAAATACAGACTAATTCGATTAGCTACTTCTAATACATGGGCGCGGTTACGAAGTACATGCATGTACTTGTTGTTTGATGTACATACTCCGTATATGCAGCAAGTAAGACAATACGGCGTAGTATCCTAGGGACATAGAGCATACAAACAAGACCACATTGGATAGGTTACACCGGCTTACTCAGCCCCTGCATCATTACTACCCCCTTGAGGGTTGTGCATAAAGCGATAACAGAAGAAATGAGATCTAAAACTATGTACGGAGTAGCATCGCATTGAGTCTCCTATCCCAACTTCCGCTTACTAAAAACTATTCTAGTAGCATACTCCGTAAACCAAACTCTCTACCTCCTTCCCGTAGGCAAAATTACTCCACATACGAGGTACACTAAGCGCTTATACACACCCCCTCGTTACGCTATTTTAGAACTTCTGTCGGAATAGATATTACGGAGTACTATATCAGGACAATGACCTTGTTCTATAAGAGCTGGGACCCATTTCGTTTACCCCAGCAACTTCTGTATATAGTTGTTGCATACAAGAAGAAGCGGAGTTAGTCCCCGGAAAGCCTATCTAGTATCCCTTTCCCACATCTCCGCAGCCACCCACAGAAATCGGAGCCCGCAGACACCGGGATAGTACCCGCCAACATCTCCCTGACTACTCTATCCATGTAAAATTTACATTGTGAGACATATTATTAAAGCGTGCTCGGAAGATAGCTGTGGAGTAGGGTTACAAATTACGTAACTATCGATTTCCTATTGAATTGAACTAAAGACATCAGGGGTTAATCACAGAAGATCTCTTCATTTATATAATACCAAGTCCTAACAGCCCGTACCAGCGAACATCACACTCTGATGTCAACTAAAACACAAAAATCTCCACAATATGATATTAGCCTCTTCAAACAAACAAAGCAAGCTGCTTGCTGTTCAAGCTCTCATCGCTACTACGCTTGCAACACACCCAGGATGGACGTTCCGTCCTCAGACAAGTGGTTTCGCATCTGGCGGGCTGGTAAGTTTAATAACTATTCTTTCTACTTCATATTTTGGGCTGGAGCACTTTCTAACATTCAAACAACGCGACAGAACAACTACCCAACCCCATATAACCTCTCAACATCACAAACAAATCACGACCCTGCCTCAACCAACTCCTCCTTCTGGAGCTCTTCCTTGATTCATGGCTCGAATGGCCGAGATTATCTCGTCATTTCTCACGCCCTAGCGGGATTACCTGCTGCTGGCACTTTTGTCAACCTCTACCGAGCTTCAATTCTCGATCTAGAAGACACATCTCAATATTCACAATATGCCCGCATCCCAGACACTGCGGAGACATATGGTAACACCGGCATTCTCAACTTTACCACTTCAGACTTCGGATACGGATCTATCAGTGCGACAGATGCCCTCTCCAGTATACGCACTTATAGTCACGTTGCGGGCTTGGAATATGACCTCACCTTCAATCTATCTTCTCCTCCTTTACTCAATGGTGGCACAGGCACATTCCATGTTGATGGTGGATCTGGATTCCAATGGTCTATGCCTACTGGGAAAACAACAGGCTGGATAGCCGTCAATGGCACAAAAGTCAGCATCGACACGAACCGCTCGTTCACGTGGTACGACCGACAGTGGGGAGCTGTCCCTGGAAACTTTACGTGGTTCCAGGTTCATATTCCAGGACAACCCTCTGATGGAAGAGAAGACGAACACTACTCCATCTGGGCTTGGAACGACGTGATCAATGGCGATAAAGCGTTCGCGACGCGTCGGACTGGGGAACAAGCGGAGCAGAGCGTTGTGCCAATCAATTGGAAAGTGTCCTCCGACAGGACTTATACTTCGGCCGCAACCGGCGTTGTTTACCCTCTCGACTGGACAGTTGCTGTTCCGGGTGGGCCGGTGCTGCAACTTTCCAGCATCAGACCTGATCAGGAAATCCAAGGTGCGGGGGTCCCTCTACTTTCTTACACTGGGTTTCTTAACGTCGTGGCCACGTACCCTGGGGGACTCCAGATCCCAGCATTTGGCGTGATTGAGAAGATATAGATGCAATAGATAAGCTAATTCAAATATGGAATTGACGTAATATTCACAGCAATGGCGTGGGCTATTACCATGGCCGGGCATCTTTATTCACTCTGAAGCAGGGTGGATCTACTCTCTTAGCATACTCTAATGTTTATTGAATATAATTTATTTCGTTTGATATATTTGACAACTATACAGTTTAATTCATAGTGGGGAGACTGTAGCAGTACGGGATAATATTTCGATTTCTCAACCTACATCTTGGTTCCAGCTGCTTTCTCTAAAGTAAACTGTATATTTGATATGTGATTTCTGAACGATTTTTATAAATTATCACTTACTTACATTCAATGCTCGTAGGTGATGTGTAAAGTTCAAAATCTTTCCCTCGCTATTCCGTTTTTTGCTGTTAAACTTGCGTCGTCACCGTACAAGCTTGCTTATGGAAGACGAAAAACCATTACCTTAGGCAGTTAAGACTTCTCTTTTCTAAGACTCTTATCCACATCGGCAGTTGTTTACGATCGTTGCAACACAACAAATCGAGTTGAGCTGTTGTATCATGGAAAAATTGATCACGGGTCTTGGAGTGTGAATTGCGTGGCCATACGTTATGAACGTTTATGATGTCGGTGGCAAAGATTGACTTTGTGGCACAGCCTCCCATCTTATGCTTAAGAAGACTGCAACTCCCTACATGTCTTCTCTGGATCTCACTTCTTACTTTCATTGTTTCAGTTAATTATTATTACTGAACAATTGAAGCAAGATAATTTGCCATCCCGATCGCGATATCATTCTTAAAATCGTAACCCTGCCTGAAATTCATCGAACAAGTGGTCCCACAATATGTGAACAGCAATTTGTTCAGTAAGATGATCGCGAACACTCATCACAAACCTTTCCGATAATGAAACGAATTTCATTAGACGCACGTATCGATCATTGAGAGGAACATGACAAAATGCGATGGGCCATCTGATGTGTTTAAGTGGTCGTGAGCTTCGTTCATTAGTGCCTACCAGGCTGCGATTAACATGGAGCCGGCAGCTCCGGACCAACTCCTCTCCACAATTATATGTGAAAACAGTTTGTGTGAGCCAGATGCAACCCTTCAGAGGCAAAACCTGTCTTTTAATGACTCGTGATTTCAGTCACGTTCAATTACTATTTGCTAACGGAAGCTGGTGAGACGAAGCACGCTAGGTTAGCCGTTGCGGCAACCGGATTGCCGCTGCCGCCTGCAGTCGTGAACTCGCGAACTCGCGATCCGGCAAAAAGGCAGAATTACACAGTCAGCCAACGCCCAGCGGAACATTCCATTCGCTGAGGTTGCTTAATACCAATCAATATGGCAATAGCCGAACCATGGAAAGAAAGAAAAAATGACATGACGGTAATATATGAGCGTGTATTGCTTTTTCGTATGGCAATACCGAAGGGAATGAATACGCTGTCGCAATAATTCGGCTCGAGCAATGAGAGTCACAAAAAAATACAAAACATGCAGAAAACGCTCAAGCCTCAATGTTCAATCTGCTGTTAGATGGAATTCGACATTTTTGGCAAATATCGATTTTCCGCATTGGTTTTGCATTGATTGGTATGACGTCGCCGAGTTAGCTGATATCTCGGAGGAAGAAATTTTTGTTGACACATCCCGACCACCACCGAGCCGCTTGCCGCAAACTGTCATCAATCTCACCTTGGAAGCAAACAAGAAGAAGAAAAAAAAGATCAAACGGCCTCATCGCGCCCGGCAAACCATCGCCGATCTACGGGAGCATGAGTAGCTTAACGGCTCGGGACTTCCGCACTTACAAGCCGGGCAGTATTTTGACTCTTCTGTTCATTCAGCGCGAAGCTTCATACAGCTCAGCTCGTTGCCCAACCGGGCAAGACAAGATGGAAGACCTTCAGTTTTCTTGTAAAGCAGCGTTACTAAGGCCCTTAGCGCTGGGCTGACTTGACATGGGATGGGATAGCTGGGCGATTAGGCCCATTCTCACTAATTATTCAAAGCTCCGATAATTTACAGCTTTTCATTGGAGGATACCGCGATCCCGAGATGTGCCGAGCCTGTTAGAGGTGTAGTAATACTGTACGCATTGAGCCGGATCAGGTATTTCTCTCCTTGTTGGGTGTCTTTCTGCCCTCTTCTGCATCTCTTAGTCCGACAAAGGCGGCGACCTAACCGAGCTATTCAGCATATCCGCGTGCCCTCGGTTAACAGGCAACATGAGCAAAGCAAAGCCTAACCTGATGCGAAGCCCAAGGCTCTTGGCAGCCCAAATGCAGCTAATGGAGAGGCCCAGAAAATTGTCGAGCGCACAGAGCAACAGGTTGTGGTGGGTTAATGCACGACTGCCGGAGCTCCCGGGGCGCCGGCAGATGGCCCAATGCCAGGACAATCTTTAAGCGTCGGCATTGTGAGAGTGGCATGCTATGACGTCGATTTGCTTGACTGTCGTGATTTTTTTCTTTCTCACTCGAAGTCGAATCACCAGATGACATCGATCCGATAAACGGATGTGGACGGCGCGATGGCCGAGAGGCATCTGGAAGAGAAGGCCATCGAGATTGTTATAAAAAAGGTCGTGCGCTCCGCGTATCTGGATGTTGTTTGAGCTACTCAGCATCAGCCTCAGCATCCTCCTTCACATTCAAAGCATTTAGCTTGAAACAGAAGCATCGTGATCAAAATCACTATTAATTAATACCCGCAACTTAATTTTACCCTCATATACATTATATATACCCCGAGAGCATCCTCGATTAAATCTTCTGCCAGCAACATCCGCATCAGCCTCAGCATCAATTCTATAATACCCATCACTACCACTTAGACACAACATATCAACCAATAATCTTATCAAAATGTTTGCCAATCTGGAGCACGCTACCCTGCGATATATCGCATTTGCCAACCATCTGATGATCCTCATCTCTGCGACCATTGTCACCGGTCTTGCCTCTTGGTTCCTTCACAAGTACGACTACCGTGGTGTTGACATTGTCTACCAGGAATCCATTGTATGTCTTATCTCTTATCAGTATCACTGCTTTCACTCGCAACTAACACTGCCTCCTCTTTCTAGGCCACCATCACATTGGGCTTCTGGCTCGTTGGCTCTGTTCTGCCTTTGATTGGCAAATACCGTGGATACTTGGCTCCTCTTAACCTTGTATTCTCTTACCTCTGGCTCACTTCATTCATCTTCTCTTCTCAAGACTGGAGCAGTGGAAAGTGTGGCTTCGGCAAGCCTGGTGAAGGTCACTGCTCTCGCAAGCACGCCATTGACGCCTTCAACTTCCTTGCATTGTAAGTGTTTTACTAGTTCATCACACTGCGATTACTTTCACTAACATCCGCTTCCACAGCTTCTTCCTTCTTTGCAACACCATCGTTGAGGGCATCCTCCTCCGCGCTGAGTACGCTTCTCCCGCTGCTGATCACCACAACAAGGAGCTTTCTGCTGGCCGCACCTCTGGCAACTCTGTCTAAGCAACGACAGCAGATTTGTATACATGAACTGAGAGTAGTAACAGACTTTCATTCATCTACACCACTTGTCAATCCGTGAGTGCCTACAGATGTCTGTGCACGCACCAGCATCTAGGGCAGCCAGAAGCGGTTGCCATGTTTTACGAATAGAGAGATACCAGCTTAAAAAATGGAGAGAAAGTGAGTATGAGCGGAGTGCATGGGAAAAATGGATCCCCATATTAATGAGGTTGCGAACGGGATGGGGATAAGAAGTAATGATGGATAGAATCGGTCGTTTCGATATCATAGTTTGCACTCTGCTCTAGTCTTTCGTTAATGATAAAAATGATACCATACACAATGTGCCTAAATACAAATTGCATGGTGCTTAAGTCTGCAGCTCTCTAAGTAGATTCATGGCATGATTATCACACGATAGGGCTCAAAGTAGTACTCTGTATTTCTTGTGCTGCCAAGTCATCCACAGGGGAGCCCGGGAGATCGCCAAACAATAGGCCGGAAAAAAATGAATGCTTTGGGCAGCTGACAGCTGACAGCTCGCTTCTCGCTTCGCTTCGCGGTACGCACAGGTACTGCGAGTTGAGCATATTAGTCCCCAGTAACTGTAGCTGAGGTGGAGACCTATCGCCTCATTGGCTTAGAGTTTTGAACAACCCATGATGCATAAACACTCCGGGATCTTCGGAGAAAAGATTCGGTGTCAGTAGTACTTGTATTGTCTGTCTGTGTGCAGGTATTTGTGATAGAAACAGTTCACATGGCTTCACTTGCATGGCACTAGCGTTCGGTACAAGACACACCGAAGATCAGCTGTTTCCCGTTACAAATATTACATGTATACAGCGAATAGCAACAAATCTCGGTATAGAATGATTACATATCATAGAAATAGCATATTTTCCTATTCGCCGAACATATACCACACGTTGACCAGAGAAAGGTGCACCAGGCCAAACACTTCCATATATTCGCCGGTGGATTCCGATGGCAGCCGATTCCTACTGCAAGCAAACCAACATTTGAGTTACTTCTATATCGTCATTCTGTGGATATAGCTAATCATACGCCAACCGGACTTTACTTGTTATGCCCAAGTTACTTCGTTTTAAGTCTGCTTTCCTTGTCCGGACGATTTACTCTTCTGCCAAATATGGCATGTCGTGTGAAATTGCTCAGTCAATTATAATACTTTTTTTTACTGACTTGGTAGCGAGCGTATTCGTAGGGATACTTAGCACTAAATAGAAGCCATTTATCGGGGAAAGCATTTTTCCCTTTGTCGCGCCATGAGGCACGTATTCAGCCTTAGACCCTAAGCTGATAATTTATTTAGAGCATCGTGCTTGTCGCAGGCGAGGTGATCATCAGTTAGGTGATCATCAGTTAAGTGGACATCAGGGTAGGGTCCTTCTTCTTCCCCTCTTCCCCTCTCTTTTGTCTTTCCTTTAATCGCGGAATTAAGGACCTCGATGGTCTCTGTTTCACCACATAACGCAGCCTAGAGATGATTCTATTAATTTTACACCTTTACCTTCGTAAATGCGGGCTCTGCATGCAGTATGAAATGGTCATTGGTAATAGATAAACACGAATATTCATTTTTGGTCTCCAAGGAGAGAACGTCTAACAGTACATTAATCGATGAACAGCGTTTTTGCATTTATTTCACAATTATCAAATTTAGCGAACCAGTCTCTTTAAGCTTTATCTATTTTCAAGAAGTACTATGACTTGTAGACAATAATTTTAGCTGACAAGCTGTGACTTACATGTTTAAAGCATATTGTTATATAAGACCCCGGTGATTCTAGTAGAAGGTACACGCTTGCCAAAGAAGAGAAAATGTTATATAAAGAGTGGGTATAGACCATACTGGCACAGAGTGCTGGGTAACTCCACATCTCATGCTTCTTTTGCTTGTGGGAACCTGGAAATTATGGCTCTCTTTTTTTGGGGGGTGGGGAGTTGTCTATTTAATCAGAAGAATTACGTGCAACACGATAATATAAAATTCTTCATTTGTTTTCATCACAAATCGACATAAACCCCCGCAGCCGAAGATATTTGCCGCGATCATAGTGTTTTTATTTTCACAAGCTCAAGATCTAATGATGTTCATGAGCTCAAACGCCGCAACATGCTATCGGATTTAAGGCTGATTCGAAAACTTCCGCTTAGTAACCAGCGTAACATCAAGGTATTTCCTTTATTTCACGGCCCCTTTCATCCGTACTGGTGAGTGTATATGACAATACGAGGGAGGATATCTAGTTTTGAAGCACGCAAGAATGTCCACTTACAAGATGACATAACAAGCGCGCGATTGGTGTTACTTCAATGCTATTGGCTGACGGGTAAGAGTGTTCCGCGGATCTTCTAAGCCCGACTAACCTACTCCGCTGCAAACAAGAAACATTTACTACTGGACTAGGCCTCGTAAAGAGTAATTCGTATAGATAGGACTATCCCTGAAGCCCCTGAAAATCCAACCTTTCCATAAAATAACCCAATGAATGGGGGTAAGGCCAATGCGCTCGACTATGAAAACTCTGTGCTCAAATAGCACCCTCTATTAGAGGCCTAGCGGAGTTACATGGCTATGCATTTGCGTTACCTTGCAGCATGGTTTAGCCTATCCGGGAAGTCTGTCAGTGTCACTGATACTCGGCTTTCTAACCATTTACATTCTGTAGATGCGGACTTAGTAGATGCGGAATTTGGTAGCCTATGCCACATCATTGCTCGTCAGCCGCGTCACACTGCGAAGAGAAGAGAGCTACTGTTCCAGGAGAGATGACGCCTCTCGCCACGGAGAGCCTCCTATTTTGCCTGACATAGCCGAGAGCTTGCATGACGGCTCATAGGGGGCATGAAAATCGCCTGTGGACTTTGCCCTGCACTTTCCCCAAGGGCGGACACTCCGATTATCACGTTCGCTCCGCTTAACAAGGAATTTCTAGCCTTACAGATGACCACAAGGCCCATCGCAATCGGAGTTCTACTATAGTCCGACACCTTGACGGATGGGTATTGCAAAGGCTATGTTTATATATAAGAGACAGACTTCCGCTATCGTCAATATCCTTCAACTGCAACAGTATCATACATAATCGAACAGCAAGACACTTCTTTTTTAGACACTACGAGATCGTCATTCAAAATGGCAACCAAACCTTTTAAAGTTGTTATAATCGGTGGTGGTAAGCATATCTACATTTCCAACATTAATTTCTCTTGGCTAACTCTTTCAACAAGGCCCTGTAGGATTGATATCCGCACACGCTTTGCATAAGGCGGGTATGGAGTTTACCGTCCTCGAAAGGAGTAGTGCAATCGCCTTTGACGTGGGCGCTAGCCTAGTTCTAGGACCGTCTAGTTTGCGAATTTTCCATCAGCTTGGCTTGCTTGATCAGCTACGGGATTCTATGGCAGAGATAGATCATAAGATGTGCTTCACTCCGGAAGGCTATGAATTCAAGAACAACCCCAATTCATTTGTCGAGTTCAAGAAGAAGTAAGTTCTCGACTGGCCGCCCTACGTTGTTGCTATATTCTATATTGTCTAACATAAAACCCTCAGCCACGGCGGCACACCTTGCTCCTTCCACCGCGCAGAACTTGTTCAGTCTCTTTATGACCAGCTTCCCGAGGAGCTGAAGCCTAATGTGCTTACTAGCAAGAAAGTAACAGATATCCAGTCTAACGACAGCGGGGCTAAAGTCTTCTGTGAAGATGGAAGCGTATATGAGGGAGACCTGGTCCTGGGAGCAGACGGTGTGCACAGCAAGACTCGACAAATCATGAGAAAGCTCGCTTTGCAAGCGAATCCCGCTGCGGAATGGGACCCTGAGATGCCTTATACGTCAACCTATCGATGCATGTGGGCTAGTTTCAAGAGACCTTCTGCTCCCGGAGAAGGATTTGAAACGCAGCACAAGGATAAATCGGTCATGTACCTTACCGGCAAGGAGCGCGGCTGGATATTCCTCTATGAGAAACTACCAGAGCCGACAAAGGCGCGCACATCCTATACAGACGAGGATGTACAAGCCATGGCCGGCCGATTTGCTGATTTCACCCTCAATGGAGCCATCACAGTGAAAGACGTGTTTGCTGACAGGTTTACAAGCGGCATGTCTGATCTGCAAGAAGGTATCTGTAATAACTGGGGTTGGGGCCGCATCGCACTCGCTGGAGATTCTATCCATAAAGCATGCCCCAACGCTGGCTTAGGTTACCAAAACGGCATCCAAGATGTTGTATCGTTAATCAACCATTTGCGACAACTGGTATCTACTTCAGGACTCTCGGAGCGTCCTAGCGTCTCTTCTCTGGAGACTATGTATGAGAGCTACAAAAAGCAGCGATGGGAACCTCTCGGTCGTGATGCGGCTATATCTGCACATATTACACGAATACATGCTTGGGCTAATATCTGGTACTACATACTAGCCCGCTTCATTCTTACATCGAATTTTTTGGACAATATTATGGCCAACTGGATGATAGCACCGTCTGTTAAAAACGCTTTGGCCTTCAACTTTTTAGACGCAGAAGAGCCATACGTTGGGCGTGTTACCTGGGTGCATCCATTGAGGAACATGTCTTAGGACCCTGACTTATGTCGCTTGGCAGGACCTGGCGAGAGGGCGAAGATTTAGAAAGTCTAATATTTAGTGGCTGAGGGGTTTTTTTGGGTTTTCATTCATCGCATTTAGACATATTATTCCATAGCATTTATTTAAGTCGCTTAAAATTAAACACGCTACTCAAGATTGCATTCAGTAGCATGTATTTCCCGTAGTTCGTTTAACCGGATGCCCTGACAGCTGATCTATCGCTAGAATCGCTAGGTTCCGTTTGGAAATGGGAGCTACCAGAATGAGCTGGTGGTTGTGTTACCTACTATAGACAGCTTTCAGCAATTCTCCTGTTGCTAGGTGCCTCCATGACTGAACCATCCATGCAGAAAATACTTACTCTATAACAAGCGCATCGCTTCTGTTAGTAATGTAGCTATGTAGTTCATAGCCATCACCGCTTTTCCATCTGAAACCCGGGTTTCTTCCAAGACTGCAACGTCAAACTGCATTTACGTCCTTTCATAGAAAATCCGCTTTGATAGTATTAATGTTTTCGAAGTCGATTGCGACAATAACGCTACCAGATAGGCTAGATGGCCGTAAAGAATGGTTGCCGAGGCCAAAGGCCTCGAATAACGCATGAGGCCCATGGTTCGCAAATGTTGGCCGTGTAGGGGGTATTATTATCTCTGCCATCTCATCTGCCACCGGCAAGTGTTTAACACAAGCTATCCAAATTTTGGAAAGCCTGTAGTTAGTATTCTCTATTAATCGCAAAATATTAAGCTGTTGATTGGAAAGCCAAAGTTCAGTCATTACGAAAATGCCCGACGTACTCAAATGAATGAGAATGTTGTGCCTGATGGAGATAGACAGATGGTAATGGCTGGATATAAGCAAGTGTAGACATTAATTTTGCTGGGAATAGCCTACTCCTGGATGCAATGTTAACTTTCATTGGTGAGGTTGGCGCAGCTAGATCCACGACTTCGAAGTGCCACCATCACCAGCCCTCTTCTGATCTCTTTTCTTTTTCCAATGCGTCCATCCTTCATTACTATTTTCTATACTTTGGCTTATGATATAACGATAAAATATACAACTGGCTTATGTGTGATCCAAAAAGAATTTGTAGACTCTATTATTTTCAGCCTGACATCTCTTTGTGTCGTTAGCCCAAGCTCCAAAGATGTAGTCTTAAAGTAGTATTGGTAAAGAGAAGCTGGGAGTTGCATTTTTATAGATCTAGTAGATTCGACTGCCCTATTTGAGAGATGATACAGAGTTGATCATAGCTTTTGTCGTGACTTGTACGAATCAGCAAGCATGGAATAATGCTCTAAACTCGGTATCTTCTTACATTTTGGATGAAACACGCTGATGAGTAAGAAATAAATCTGCAGCTCATGAGAGGCGTATAGGAAACACAGCATATCCACTATATATGAGAGATAGGGAAACAACGATGTGTCAAAGGAGAATGGAGCACCTCGGTTAATACATTTGCTACCTTATAAATGGATTTAGAAGAGTATAGATAATACTATTGTATATGATATTGAATGCTGAGCAAAATCATTACGGGATGTTACACTCCATGCATCGGCGGAATAACTTGTCCTGTTATGTCTACTTTGCTTCACCTCAAGAAACTTGCTTAGCTTTGGTAATCCACGTGCGGTTAAATCTCATGGATTGGGTTAAGCACTCGCAGGTACTCCGTACTCGGTACTCGGCTTGCAAAGCAGAAAGCTCTTATAATGGTCGGGCAGGCGGCCTTATGATAATCCGTGGATATGTAAGGTCTTAAAGTTAAGTACTGTTGGGTCACGTGGGGTGCCCTCGTTGCCAAGCCAACTCCCATTGTCCGTTTGCTGTTGCCCGTTTGCAGGATACGATATAATATCTCACGGCTTTGTTAGTAAGTACAATTCTGTCATCATCATAAGTACGTACGACCGTAAATTGTTGGGTCGTAGTCTAACTCTTTGTTAATTCAGGAGCTTCACAATGGATACGCAGTGCAATTCGTGTAAGAAAGGACCGCCCGAGGTCGCTTTGAAACGATGTGCCAAATGCTCCACAACACCGTATTGCTCTCGAGAGTGCCAAAAGGCCGACTAGAAGGCTCATAAGAAGATTTGCGGCAAGAATCAATCCTCAAACGCTTCATCTAGAGCATCATCTGGAGCATCATCTGGAGCATCGAGCTCTGGTAACGCGCGATTATCCCCGCCAAAGGGTTTAGACCAACCCATCTCCATGCCCTTCACCAACCTCATCAGAGGGACATGGCTTCACAACCGTCCCGAAACCGACGTATACAGGCTGCTTATCGATGCCTACCGCCTTCGTGTTGAGGATATCTATAAAATGGAAGGCAGCGTCTATGATCATAATCCCGACGGACTACTTGGCTTCCAGAGTTTCTTGAGAAGCGCTGCCACTATTCCCGACCTATTGCCTCCTTGGTGGAACGATGAGAAAAAAGCAGCGTGCGAGCGACTGGGAATGGATGCATCGCAATGGTCGGATCTGCGATGCGCTGTTGAGAAGAGCGATGTTATCGAGCAATACGGAGATCCCCAGTTTCCAATGCAACTGCGAATGTTGGCAGAGGCGGTCTATAAGCGAGGACCAGGTGGTAGTGATGGAACGGCAATGTTAAAGATGATGGCGTCAATGGAGCAGGGGTCAAACATGCGTGGTGTCGTGATTGATAATACAACTATGAGATCATCAGATATCCATAATGGAAGCAGAGCCTAGGTGCGACGAGCCGATATCTACAGGCTAGTATGGGCGGCAATTCTGAAGGAACAAACCCATGGTTCTAGGTTAGCAAGGTAACGGGCGATCTTATCGTCGCTAGCGGTTGCAGGCAGAATTGGCTGTTGAAATCAATGCTATGGTAGTGCTCAATGGGATTCGTATATGCAAAGGTCATGTGTGGACATCGTAGCGGCGGACGGTGCATGATAACTGGTGGCGATGTGCATGAATATATGCACAAGGTGCTAGATTCAGCATTTTTTATTAGTATAAGGGTAAGAGAAAAAGATGCCGAGATAGGCAAGTGTGAAATTACATATGGACTACTAACAATTTTGAACTGTTAGGTGAAGTAAAACCTGGCTTGGCGATTATCAGATTAGTATACGGTGAGAAATTCTGCAACATTAACACCCCGCGTATCATTGACTGGCAGATTTCTCAAAGAGATCGATCTTTCCACTCAGTGAGCCATGCCGCTACGGGCCGGCTATGTGGAGATTTGGTTCGATGGCGGCAAGGCCGGCGTCTACGGCCTTTCGGCTCGGGGCCTATTTTGCTTTAGCTTCTTAGATGGATCTTCGCTGAATCCCGTAGACCAAGCTATGGAAGAAGAGCTTACTTAAGTTGAGCATCATATGAGTTATCCCGTATAGCCGCATAGCCTACCCTCTCAGTAGCCTATACATATTGAGGAAAGGGTTAGCTGTGGTTCGGGACTTTCTTAATCGGAGTGGGGTGTGCCGAAGAAATTACCAAGCCGCAAGAGAGCTGGGGTTGTACGAGTAATGGTTAAGACATTCGCCTGATTATTATTATTATTATTAAAAATCCACCGTCTTCTCATATACTCTATAATTGGAATACAAAAAAAAAATTCATAAGCAGCTTACAAAGTATCGATACTGAGAGCTTGATAAAGGAAGCGTGAACACTAAACTACTACTCACTTAAATATGACACAAAATTCTCTTTCTTACGATCGGACATTAGCACTTAGGCTGAGAATTCTAGTCATGTCCAAGTTTCATCGTAGACAAGTCTGGTTTGTAATACCGCAAAGTGAAAAAAAGAAAATCCCTTAACCTATGCAGTACAAAAACGTGCTAAAAAGTAGAAGCAAATTATTTGTATGTGTGTGTGGAGGGGACGAAGAAGCATTGCGATGCTACAAGAAATTCGAAAGAGACAGTTAGCCTATCCAACAATGTTTGCACAAAAGGAGATGATTGAAGTAACTGTTGCTGGTATTTGTTAAACAAGCTGAATGAAAAATGCTCCATGCAACTCACATGTGTCCGTTTGTGCGCCATTTTTTGGTATTTTTCATATTACCGAACATGCGACCAGCTCTCAAAAACACCTTACCTACATGAATCTAATTAAATCAAATCAAATCAAATCAAGTGCAAAAGTTTAAACCATCAGTCAACAGTCTGACCACGCAATCAATCCCAGTAACTCAGCTGGCCAAATTTTCTAAATAGTAAACGTGGTGTTCAGGTGTAAGAGGAAACGTTGCGAATTCCAAATTGGGCCAAACGGCGTTGCATTTATGCCGGCTCGGAAATATTACAACATCGCAGATTTCGGAGTTAGCTGGAGTAAACTCGGTATCAGACAGACTTACCGAGGCGGCATCAAGGCGGTTTACTAGAACGCCCTGGCGTCCTGGCCTTTATTCCAATTACGCCTGGTTTACTAGGAGAGCGCCTCTTACACCAAAATACTGTATTCCAAAATTCAATAGTTCTCTCCATCCAACAGTTCTTTCCATCGCATTACTAAAGAATCTGGGCCAATCATCGGCCGTTCGACTAATCACAAAAGGGCCTTGAATAGTAATCGGAAATAGACCCTTGATTGGTAAGAGCCGCGGCTAAAAGCTCATGACGCAGTTATTGGAATGTTCCAAAAAGTGGACCCCAGCATCTCTGCGGACTTTTTTGTGCTGAGATGGCCCACAGGTTACATCATCCAGACCAATGACATATGGGCGCTGCGGTGTTGCGGTGTTTTCTGCAAGGCCGCAACCTGCGAAAGTGCGCCGTTTGCCCTTCAACACCACGCTGGAGCCACGCGCGTGGTTTTGGCTGCCTTGGTCGTAGGGGAAGTCCGAGTGAAGATTAGAAATGCAATTCGTGATGAGTTTCAAGATGGTAACAAATAGAATCTGTGGAATCTGCAGGAAATGGCTTTGGTGGGAGGAGGATATAAGGATGCCACAGGACTGGCGATATTGTTCTTGCTATCTCCATCTTCAGACTCTATTCAGCAACCAATACAAAGCACAGCTCCAAACAATTCAGCAATAAACCAACAAGCAATCAATCAATTGATTGCAATAAGAATAATCTATCACACAAAATTTCTTCAAACCACAACACAATCACCATGGCTGGCGATCTCGTTCTTGTAAGTCCTCATCAAACCCCTGGTTTTATCCATTTTCGGGGCCTTCGACTCCTCCACACAGCCATCCTTATTAACAACATTCTCCACTTTTAGCTCACCGGTGGTACTGGTATGATTGGCTTCAAGACTCTTGTTGAAGTCCTCAAAGCTGGCTACAAGGTCCGCGCCGCTGTCCGAAACCAAGCTGGCTTTGAGCGCATCACCGCCCTCAAGCTTATCGCTCCTTACGTCTCACAGCTTGAGAGTGTTATCGTCTCTGATATCACTGTTCCTGGAGCTTACGATGAAGCTGTCAAGGGCGTCAAATATGTCGTCCACATTGCTTCCCCATTGGCCCTCCCCGTCGAGGGTGAGGAGGCCTACCAGACTCAGATCATTCAGCCTGCGATTCAGGGCACAGTTGGCATCTTGGAATCTGCACACAAGGTGACCGGCATCGAGAAGATTGTCATCACTGCCTCTGTTTTGTCCGTCGCCTCTATCGTGGCCATGGCCCAAGGAACTAGCGTCAATGGTATGTCCACCCTGGCAAACAGCCTCTTTTCTCTAATACCATATTGTACTCCGTAAATGGTTAAAGTTGAGCAAATACTAACCCATCTGCAGAGAAAACCCGCGCTACTAGCACTGTGGGACCCTTCGCATCCAGCATTTTCGCCTACGAGGCATCCAAGGCCCTAGCTTATGAGGCTACCGAGAAATTCATCGCCGAGAAGAAGCCCGCTTTCTCCGTCGTCAACATCATGCCCGTCTTCGTTCTTGGCCGCGATGAGACTGTTACCGACGCCTCAAAAATCGCCAAGGGCACCAACGGCCTCCTTGCAGGCCCTCTCCTTGGCCACGCCCGCGACCAGCCTCTGATTGGCTGCGCCGTCCACGTTGACGACGTTGCTAAGTTGCACGTGCTGTCTTTGGACCCCTCTGTCAAGGGCAACCAAGATTTCCTCGCTGCTACACCTGGAGCTGTTGATTGGGCCGACTCGTTTGAAATCGTCAAGAGGCGCTTCCCTGAGGCCTATGCTGATGGCGTCTTCAAGTTCGATTCCATTCCCCGACCTGTTTCAGTCCCACCCAAGATCGACTCCTCAAAGGCCGAGACGACTTTTGGCTTCAAGTTCAAGTCTTTTGAGGAACAGACCGTGTCAGTTGTGGAGCACTACCTCGAACTCATTGGTCGCAAATAAACATACATCACAAGCTGATGAGTGACATTATAGACTGAACAAGGAGATTTACTTAGACTTTTTTTGTGGGGCATATTTAATCAACTTGATATGCTTAGATTATATTAGCGATAAATTCATTTGACTCTTTTACTCAATATTGCCTATTTGTGTTTATGGTGCCGATTTGATGTTCGCAGATCAATAGAGTATGTGTAAAGTGATCTTTAGATGTAACACAAAGCAGATCAATTAGACGTCAGCTGTGGATTATTGTTGCGGTAAAAGAAATAACTAATCAACAGCTTGATCAAATAACCGCTATAAATTGCATAACGCTTGTTTATGTACAGTACCACCAGTGGCATTACCCACAACGCCCAATATCCATTTATATACATTTCCTAATTTTCCTATGTTCCCTTTTTCACTCCCCATTCTCTTCAAGGACCTTTAAAGTCTTCATTTAACCAGAATATTTTAAGTAACAAGTGGCGTGACAAAGGCAGCAGCGGTATCTGCGTCTTCAGCATATGTCAAATGCGGAAGCAGAATGATATCTCCGCCTTGGCAGATGTTGTCTCCAGCGTGGCATACGACCAGTACCTTTGACGCGTCAATGTTGGCGACAGGCTTGCCATTGTCTGGGTCCCCAAAGAGCACCACGGCGCTGACTTTGGACATGGTCGCGGCATCTAGGTGGCTAGCTGCGTTATGCACAACCATGCTACCTTGAGAGTAGCCACCAAGCACGAGCTTGGTATTGGGGCAGCTCTGGATAATGGAAGTGATCTGATTGGCCCTTTTCGGTTGACATGAATGGTTAGTCTTGAGATTCTTTTGGCGACAAGTGAAAAAAAAGGAACTTCTGATGTGTTTGACTTACATATTAATGCCTGGCTGCACCGCTCCTGACAGGAAACCCTGAACACTCGCGGGATAGGGAACTCCTTGGACGCCGAGAGATACACCACCAAGTGCGCTTTGTAGTGAGTTGAAGAAAAAAGGGCCAACAAGTACTCCGACGTTGCCAGGATCGCAAGTGCCGCGAGCGAACAAGACGGTTACATCGCCACAGGGTTCGTTTTCAGTGTTGGAGATGCCAAACAAGTCAGCAGCAATGTCCTCACCATCCCCGATGAGATCACAAGCAGCTGAGACTGTTTCACCAATTGGCATAATATCTGCCAGTTCGGTGAGAAACTCGTTAATTGAGGGCCAGCCTCGCCTGCTGAGGGACTGAGGCGGTGGTTTTGGGTATGCAAAGGCATGACCCGCCAATAGAGTGGCAACAATGGCTAGAGACCGCATCTTATACAACGTTGGTCTAATTTATAGAGGGAAAATGACGAGAAACCAGAGTGCACTTTATTCCTGAGACACCAGAGAGAATGAATGGAAAGAGACAATGTCATTCAAAACCTACAAGTCAACGGATCCACGATAGTTATATACCCATCATTTTACCCCAGCTGGAATGCTTCTCCGCGAAGCACATGCTTTCTCCACGATGTATGAACCCACACATAGATGCAGCAGAAGATCTACTAATCCCAAACTCGGACCTTAAGTCTCGATTGACGAGTAGAAATTCAGCCTGTATCACCCTCTCTCGGTCATGCACTCCAAATAGCGCAAGGACAAACTTCCAGATCTGGATTGGAGTGCCCTTTCTCACGATGCGGCGCTTCGCTGCTCCGCCAGTAAGACGGCGCCCACCTACCCCGGCGCCAATGCGGGACTAGAGGCCATGTGTGACTATGCGTACGGAACATTATATCTGGGGTTGAGCATAGGGAAAGTTGCATTATCGTAAGATTTGGCGGTTTCACGACGTCGGTTCTCAGGGCTGTAAGGGTATGAGAGTGATATAACCCTTCCAAATCTTTCATGCAACAGTATGAGGACGATTTAGTATTGTACTCATATCAACATATAGACACCCCAACACTGGTAGTATTTGAGTTAGTCTGACACCTCGGGAGCCAGAAGATCTGGACGATCCCCCTCGCCGCCCCTTGTAAGATTTTTTTAAAATTTCTTTGTCTTACATGTCCCTGCTTGCGAGGATCCAAGATCATCCTACAGCTGGCCTTGCAGGGGGTTGGTTGGCATACAGCCACACACACTTGATCTCTACGGACAACCTATCGCAAAGCAATTTTCTCTTTTCCCCTCATCGTCCTAAATCAACTCCAAATATTCTCGGCATCACAAGCTAAAAGTTAAAAGAGCTGTAAGAAAGATGCCGATAGCTTTGCGCCCAGACGGCACTCCCGAGCCGTGAGCACACCCCCAAAGCTTGGAGTCCCACGGACCAGTCGGGAAAACAAAAATATCCCGCCTCGTCCTTCTTCGGACGTGTCCCGATGTCTCAGCGTGGCCGCAGCAAGTTAATGCACTCAGTATAGCCTCTGTTTCTAGTCATTTATGCGGGAATCAACGGAGAGTTGTGCGGCGCCATTGTGGCTCTTCACGATCATTCATGCACGTAGATAGAGCCCTCGTTTTAAGCAGGCAGCAGCTGGGCACTCATGCTACGAAAGAACTTCTCAGCACTATCACAAAGATCTTTCCTCACGGGGACTAGATGCCCCGAATGAAGAGAGAAGAAGCCACTCTATGCCTCGTGCTTCTCATTCATCCCGCAATTCTTCTTCCCCAGCTCCGCTAATACCCCGCAAACTAAACGGGGTCTCTCGAAAGGATATCCGCCGCTTGATACCCAGATGGGAAACGGGCCGGCAGATCGGCCTCTGAGACAGTCATGAGACCGTGGGGTTATTCATTATTATGCGCCCTGTTAAGCGGCTAAAATGTTTGCTTCTCGTTATACTCACCGATTCAACAAAGTTATCTCGGTACCTGACAATCCTTCTGCGCGGCTGAAGAGGATCCCTGACATGTGATATGACTTAAGTTGATGCCTAGAGAGCGAATAATGGCATGCGAGCGTTCTAGACAAAGCAATATATTGTCCTATATTCGTCTCTTCTCTTTGCGCATGGGTTCCCCAGCTTCAGAGCCGGTCTTTATGCCTCATCTGGTAAGCTGCGTTACTAACCGCGTCATGAGGCCCAATTGAGCCACTTTAAATAACCTCAGCGTCGCAGTGAGCTTGAGAAAAGTTTTATGCACCTTTGATTCGGTTTAAAATGCTACTCTGGGATGCTCTGGGTAAGAGAGTGGGGTAGAGATTGAAGTCATTCTGGAACAGCATAAACGTATAGCTTAGTAGTTTAGCCGGTGTCTACAAAAAGGTATAAGGCATATTATATCGTCCGCTATGGGAACATTAGACACTTGCCTTCTGGTCAAATTTGTGTAGCTTTCTAACTCGAGCTCTGTAGCAAAATCTCAAATGTACCTGTCTCATACAGTAATCAGCTTGGAAAGGCAATTACATGTACTCACATCTCCAAAGAAATGTAATACATCTTCAGCCTTGGATGTTAGAATAACAAGCATCGCCTTCCAAGCTCTCAGGCAAACAAATATGCCCTCAGCATGTCATCATCGCAAAGTCAAACGTGGGTATAAATGAGCACTCATTAAACATGTCGTACAATACCATTCCAATCTATTCCCTTGTACCAATACACGTTATTTTTTATACATTTTCAAAAGGTTTCTCAACGCATCGCACATCCACCGCAAGCGTAGTTGTCGATAGCTCCATTGAAGACGCCGGCGTTTCTATTCCTCCTCTGGGAGCAGCATCTCCAGTCTGCGATAAGCCGGTAACGCTACGACCGTCGCCGGTGGAGAACATTTGAGGGAACATGCGCTTGAGAATGAGACGCATGGTCGGTAAGCAGGTGCAGATGATTCCAATGTTGACTTCCATCGTTGACCACCAGGCAACATTCCATTGATCCCAAGTCGGATTTACGAGATTGGCAAAGAAGATAACCGACTTGAGGCGGAGGAGTGATACGACGCTTACACTAGAGACGAGGAAGTCAGCATACAAACAAATACGGCTTTCATCTAGAGTGGGTGCAAAAAATAAACACTCACAAGGTCCCCATCACGAACATAAAGATGACTCCAATCTTTTTCTTCCAGTGAAGATTCAGCTTCCTAATCTGCCAAAGAGGCAAGATAATCATCCACAAATCCACCGCCAGACTCATCCCCGCGTTCGCCCAAGCAAACTTGTTCAAGTCGATGCATGTACCCTCGGGCGGGAAATCGTAATATTGCACCCAGTAATAGTCCAACGGTACGCACTGGACCATGGCAGTAATCACAAAAACAATCCCAAAGACGACATTGAAAATCGCCGTGCCAATGAGGAGACGTCGGATGCTGGTCCCCGGAAAGACGTATAGATAGAAGAGCGTCAGGCTGAGTTTAATCAGGGGCATTTCGACCAGATACACGACTTCCAAGATAAAAAAGTACATTGCAAAGGTGGGAAGCTCAATTGCCGGTAGAGTCCAAATGTCTTTTCCTATGCCGTGGCCGACGAGACCGATCTGATTGACGACTATTCCAGCAATGCAAATGATAATGGCGACTAAGATGATCCAGTCATCTGCTCCGTATTTACCATTGCTACTGAAGAATCGTCTAAATATGAGTCGGGCGGCAACAATGATAACGGCAAAGACGCCAGAGACGATGTTCATCGCGCTGTACTGTCCGGAAACATCTCTCAGGGGCCGACTGCAGGCTGTTTCGGTAAGATTCTTAGTCACTATTTATCACAGATTGCATTTATGGTTAGCCACTGGTCGCATTCCAAGTCTGAGTTTGTCTCCTTATGGTGCTGAAAGAACGTACACAAAGCTTCCGATATTTTGCAAGCCTGCCTTACGCACACGGTCGCCGCATCTTCATAGCTATCATCAGCGCACATGCACGCAACATCGGTGATAGAGCAAGGTGTTTGTCGGATAAGCGTAGTCAGACAGTCGAGCTAGAACGTTAAAGTCAGTTGTCAACGGCCACATGATTCAATCTTCGTCTCTATTTCGTTACATACAGCACAAGACGGAAACTGCGCGACTATGCCGGCATACTGCTCTGGCGAGATAGTTCGAGCTGTCACAGACGTTTTCTGAAGTTGTTGGCCGTAGGTGAGCGGCACTGCTAGCAGAATTCCAAGCCAATATCGTATTCTCATTTTCGTTCCAGAGTTGCAAAGCGCGAGATTGCGTGATGGTATCGTTTGACAAGACTGCTTAGTCCTCGAGGATAGAAGGCCGAGTTCGCATATTGCTCCCACCACCTGCTGTCTCAAGATGTTTGTCGTCCCGTAGTACCAAAGAAAGAGAAGGAAGAATAGGAGAGAGACGAAGCGGAATGAGGATGTTCGTGTTAGGAATCTGGTCTACCTGTAGCCAAGACTTTCCGGTGAACTGGTAGTGCTAACATCGATAAATCTTGAGTGATATATGAGAACTCAGGGATATGTAAACTCTTCGGGTATTTAGGCATCCAGGGAAAGCAGATGCAGAAACGCCATTACCACAAGCCAGCCCATCAGGGGGCCTCCCCCAGACGCCAGATATCAACCTCCCAGTGCGCCATTTGCAGGCGAAGAGCCCGTAAGACGAATTTGTATTTTGGCAAGCCCACACCCCAGGTCTACTTGTAAACCAGAACTACGTTCTAGTAATTCTAGTGTTCGTGTAGAGGCAAAATACTGTGCCCCCCTGCATATCAAACCCGGCAAGCTCCAACGCCGCAGGCACTCGGCATGTCTCATTCGCCGAGTTTTGCTCCTGCGGGGGGTGCTAGGACCGGCAAAGCCGCCAGGGTTCGGTACGATTTTGGCTTAGGACAAAGAATACTGTACATACACGGAGTGGTGTAAATGGCTGCAGGTTGGCCGATAAGGTAGTCTTCAGGCTAGACGCCATACTTTCACATACGAGCATGTTCAACAGACTGCTTCTATAAGCTTAATCTCGAAATTGATGCTCAGAACAGCAAAGATTATTAACCATAACTTTTTACCTCTTTCGCATAGACACAGATACGCCTTTTACTATAAATCCAGCCCATCTTAACTCTTCAGGCAACGCGGTAGTAGATTACCAGCTCCACCAAGTGGACGATGTAACTCTAATCTTCAACTAGTCTCCGATTTAATACATGTAACCCAGGGCAGAAATTTCCAATAGCCCGGTTTCCTCGTCCACGGTCGATCTTTTTACTTCTGCAAATCGTATTACTACACCTTCTCCATACGTCGCACTCTAAAATCTCTTCCAATAAGGTTGGAAAATGTCACACGTGTTGGAAAAGACCTCGACGAACACCTAGCAAAAACAACAGTGAATGAGAAGAGTAACACGTGAATCGACCAGATAGACATGAAAAACGCCAAAGTCTGTGATAATTCAATGCATACCGTATTCTTTCGCTTCTTCAGACACGACTACTGCAAGATAATACAGATCGGGACTAAGCGCATTGCCATGATGACGATGAGAGCCCGATATCCGCATCTTTCTCTCCTTCTTGCAGGCTAATAGTAGCTCGCCGGTGATCGCATCCATCTTGGCAGTTCAATGCACTGTTAAAAAGGCCAAGACGTGCGAGTCATTAAATGAGGCACATGGCGTTCTCTTCTGCTTCGTCGAATGTTGCCAAGATCACCAGCGGAAAGCCTTTTCCCGTCAAATACACAGCCTCTGAAACGCGATTAGAGTGAGCTTCAGTTATAGCGTTGCGCCACACCTATAGTGTCGAGTCAGGGCGTATCAGTTACTAGTTCTGGTGAACCATGGGAGCCACATTCTTGATTCTTCATCACCATTAGCACTTGGTTGGTTAATACGTAAAATTTTGTTTCATCTTCCTCGCATGTTGCATCTGGTTGTGTTGCGCTGTAGATGGATGAGTTTGTGCCTTGTTGATTCAAGGTTTAAGCACCTGAGATGTCTCACCTGATGCTCCCATCTCCTAACCCAGGGTATACGGGTTCATCCTCGCCAGCACCCTAGCCTACCTAGGCTAAGAATGCAATAACCTGCAGCCACACATGTTCGAGACCAAGATCTGGCGGCTCTCGTGTTCCCGTTCCACCAGAGCTTCAGCTGCGAAGTCCGCGTGCCAGCCCGTCTCTTAGCTCCAGCCCGCCCTCTATTTATGTAGGTTGCTAAACACACTATCTAACGCCCTGAGCTGTCAAGACCTAACAGATAGGAGAAGATGGACGACATGCTATTAGTTCTCCGTCACAAGGTTTCCACGACGGCATGTTTTCTCAATCGATTCAAAGCGAGGATCGATCAATGCACCCACAATCCCGGCATCTCCAAAAAGAAAAGTGTCTTACATCTGACATTCCCTTCCCTTTAAAATTGCACCGAAGAAACTCAAGAGGTTCCACTAAAGCTATCAAAAAATGCCAAGGGCCTGCCGTTCCTGCGCTAGCAGTCAGCAGTAAAGGAAATAAGGCCCGATTTTTGAAGCCGCTGAACAAATTGGGGCGGACAAGAAAAAGCCAAGAGGACACGGCCTATCACAATGAATTTTATCTTTCAATGCTCTGTTTCGGCCTCGGTACTATACATCGATGGCATATAATGAGCTACACCTCGCCGGCGCACGTTAAGGTCAGTCTAGGAGGGAACCAAAACGCCATTCAGACAATACACACATGTACTGAAACGCGAGTTGAATGGTGAATGTCTTTCAAAACAAGGGCAAGTCTAATCGTAGTTACTTAAAGAGACCTTTCGTCTTCCTATTAAGTTTTCAAATGTCAGCCCTAGTTTGCTCAACCAGGCAAAGGTTCCCAATGCCGGGATCCGATGACAAGTAAAATCACCTACCAGAAGAGGTGCAACACGGTGAGAGCTACATAGCCTTGGTTCCACTCTATACATGAGATACCCAGCCAACTATCGTCAATAACACACTAGCACGTTACTGGAGCTCTCATCAAACCCCAATGCCATCTCTTAAACCATCTATGCGCCCAAAAAATAACTACTGTGGCTACCGATCTCCGTACATATCGGGAACCCCGTCCTACCCTCCGGCCCGAAACGCTGATATTTCTGTATGGTTCAGCTACCTAGATACAACACAGCTAACACAGAGCCTCACAGTGTCTCATTAAAATATCTGAATACCCTCATTCACAAGACCTAGCTCGCCTTTCCTAATATTACGTAGCCCGTCTACTAGCCTCCAAACGGAGGTGGTCATGAGCACTTAAATCTTCCTCCAATAGAAATTACCTTCGATCATATACTGCTACTTACGAGCCCTATGCAATGATACATATTGACCTCAATCTTTACACGTGCTTCCATTTTGGTCCCCATTTTGAGAAACCGCACAGCTTCTTTGAATCCCAAAATGGTATCACAAAATGATCATCATATACACACGTTATAAAAGCCATACGCTTAGGCAGGCAGGCATTGTCATAAACATTAACATTACAAACTTCTTGTCTTATCCACTACACTTCAGAACAGGTTTGAAGAAAAAAAAAACTAGGGCCAGCCTAGAAGATGTACGTCTGCACATACATCAGCTCAAGTCTTTTGCTTCTTCCTTACGAGACCTGCGCCCAATACGTTGACCGGGGGGGGTATCTGCATCATCGCCATCCGTATTCACTTGTTCTTGCTTCGGCTTCTTCCTAATAAGCCCATTACCCAACACATTCACTCCACTAGCATTGGTGACCTCGCCTTGTGATCCTTCTACTATTGTGTCGGCCCTCTTCCTCTTCACAAACCCAGACAAGTTGTTGATCGGCGCAGCCCCTTCGTCTGCCTTCTTCGCTGATGGAGCAGCAAGCTCCCGTGTTCCCGTAACGTCAAAGCCCCACCGACTTCCGAGACCAACTTCGCTTAGCCAGCGACGAGTGCTCCCTGTGGCTTTTTCCAGGGTCGCAAAGTCCAGACGCAGAAGTAGCTCGTGCATACGCTTGTAATCAGCCTCATCAAGGATCCTTTCCCCTCGGCCGTGATGTGGCCAATAATAGTACGCGGTCGATACAGGTCGGTCTAGGAGATAGTTGCGCTGCTTGGTTTTGATACGTGGCTGGCGGGGCTTAATTGGGCCTCTGAGTTTTCTCTTGGCCTTCGCTGCCTTTCTCTTCTTGGACTTCTTGTCTTCAAACTCAAAGTCACGTTTTGATTTAGCTGGTGTGCCATCATTTTGATCTGATTTGGATGGGAAGAGTCTCCTGGGGGTAGTTGCTGGCGTAACATTTGACAGAGCTCTTTGCTTCCTGGGCGTTTCCGGGGTGACACCCAACACACTGGTTACGACCGAGGCACTAGATACCGATATAATGTCACTACCATCTTGCTTTGACTCGTCATCCAAGTCATCAAACACGACCCAAAGAAATCCTGTCATCCTCCCACTGGAACACTCTTGTCGGAAAGCCATCATCTCCCAAAACATTTCTAGCGTCTTGACCGATTTCCAGCTTCCCGTAGTCTTCATCGCCTTTGTCTTTGTAACCTCGTCGTCCAGCTCGTCGCGGAATCGGGATTTGGGGTCGTCCGGGAATTGGGGGATGAGGCATCGTGGCGGTACCCAGTCAAATTCCCGAGAGTAATGCGAAATACGCTCAAGTGGGTGGCTCAACGACCAGCTGGATGTTGCACCGGTGCGGCGCGGGATAAAAGCGCGAGTCTCGTAAGCATCCAGGCCAGGAACAAGCAGATAGCCCTTGGTATTCCGCCATGCCGAGAGGCTGCCGCGTGGTGGTGACTCGACAATGGGGTCAAGCACCCGACACCACCATTTAACTAGGCCACGATCGTCTAAAACATGCTTTCCAGTATATTCGATGCTTCCGGGGAAGAGGTACTGGTCTTGTGCGCGTGCAAATAAGCTGACTACGAACTGCACGTCCTTTCGTCTCCTTTTGTCGACCAGATAGCGTATGAAGGTCGCACAAACTTCTCGTATCGGACTAGGAGCACCTTTTGGTAGTTGCAGCTTGTCCAAAAATCCAGTAGAGTCAGCCTTGGATACAAACAAAGTGGATGATCGGGCCGTAGTATATATAAAGATCTCGATGCCAAGAACAAGTACTCGTTTCCGCTGCGCAGCCTGCTCTAGTATATTTTCGCTCGTCGAAGCACTCGATAGCGAGTCTTCTACGTCAATTGAAACGCTTAGGAAGTGTTTCTCGCAGTATGTTCGTTCGGGTCGTTCGCCAGGAGGTGCAGAGTAAAGCGCGTCGACTTTGGTGGGAGGCGTGGAAACGTGATGGATGCCAAACTTGTAGCCTTTAGGAAGCACGACAGCAAGGCGGCCGCGCAGGTTGCCGTCTTGAGGGTCTGCAGACGCCATCTGGCTCTGATGGCTAATCACAAATAATAGGAAGATTTTGCAAGGACCAAGTGTGTGAGGAAGAAAAGAGAGGAGGAAAGGGATCAAAAGGAAAGCAAAAAAAATATGAGGCTGGTACCTCCCTCGAATCGAGTCGCGACAAACGTCAGATTGAATGCAGGAGCTCCGCTGTTCCTACAGCTGAGTTAGCGCTATGGGCCCACTGAAGGCCAGGGGCGCCACATGCCAAAAATGGAAACCCCAGCGGACGTTAATAGCGAGCAGTAGGGCTGATTTCGTACATGAAATCTGAAGCTAGGCTGTCGCTGAACCGATTAGGCACCTGTACGTTGATCGTGTGGATGGCCTGGAGGCAAAGAAACAGAAGTGGAAGATTGGAATTGACCATAGTTTGAGAATCAACTGTTGGTGAAGTGCTCATGAAAAGTTTACGTCACTTGTTCATAGTATGATTATTTTTGGATTCCACAGGCTCTATCAAGTAACATAAGCACCAATATTACCGTATACTTCATACCACACAAACCAAATCACTATCAACAATTAGAAAGTCAAAACTATAAAGAACCAATTTAACATCTATTTTTGTTCATAGAGTAATTACTCAGCCAAGCTAGCAGTGAATTTGGTTAAACAAGTATTGTAGTCACAATTTATAGGGTAAGATTGCTTGGACCAAGCCATTCAATGATGCCCACCTAACCTACACAATCGATAAGCCGCCGATAAGATAAGATCGTAACATGCCGCCAAACACGTGACCACGGAAAATGCTCCAGATTTGTTCGATAGAGGCCTTCAACACCATACGAACAGGGTCGAAATCGCAATACGATCCCCATGCCCCTCCCCCGACGGCACAATTGATTTCGCAACCATGGCTCTCCAGTCTTGTCGTCCGAGCCTGGCCCGCTGTCGGCACACCGTTCGTGCCTTTGCCCCGTGCGTGCGCACCTACGCAACCGAATCAGCGCCCTCAACACCAGAATCCTTCAAGATCCCCGCGACGACGACGACGACCACACCCAGCACGAAGACGAAGCCGCGATGGAGCCAGACGCCCCAGGGAATGAAGGCACCTCTGCAGCTGGACTTTGCAAAGAGCGCTCGGAACAAGATCTGGGCAGTGAATAACGACCCCACGCGGCTGGACGAGGTGTACAACCGTTTGCTTGGACCGGGGGGAAGCAAGATGCTGCCGGAGGAGCTCAAGTGGCTGGCAGTGACGCACAAGAGCTTTGATCAAGGGAGGAGAGGGTTCAACGACAGATTGGCACTACTGGGTTCGTTATAATGGCGCATGGGCGTAATGGTCCGGACGACAAATCGTGCTAACATTTGTTCTCATTCAGGGCGGTTGACGATGGTGATGGAAGCCACAAAAGAGATTGTTAGCAAGGAGCCTCTTGCCGGTTCAATACTTCCCGACCAGTTCGATAGGAAACCATTAGAGGATGAGCAATTGCTCTCGGTAGATAACCTCAACGTCATGGGACCTCGAGACATTGTTGGCAAGGATAAGCTCTACCAATTGGCCAACAACGTGGGGCTACTGGATGTGGTGCGGTGGAAGCCTCGATTGGTATGTAATGACCTTGATCTCTCCGACTTTTTAATGCCTTAACGAAAGACATTGCTGACGCGAAAGCAGCCTCGACGACTTGAGGCATCCGGTGTGGAGGTGGTGTTAAACTCGGCGCTCATGGCCATCATCGGAGCCGTCACGCTGCAGCACGGATCTGCTGTAGCAGCGCAGGTGGTGAGGGAGAGGATATTGGCGCAGGTGCCCAAAGACAACTGAAGACATAGACAAAAGGGGAGGGAGCATATACATGAAAAAAATTGGATGGCGGCGGCGGCGTTGTGTAATCATACCTTGTACTATTTATGAGGAGACGAAGCTAAACATGTTTTGAATCTAGAAGCTTGAATGAACCTGGCTCGACTTTGTTTAGGATTATGATGGCAGTATGTAACATTACAAATTTGCGCTTCTTTTGACCTAGTGAGGCGTGTATATAAAGTGGAAAAAGAACTAAGCAGCTATTGCGACTTATAACTATTAGATTTAGATTGTGTAGCAGAAATTATTAAGGGTATCTCGTTTGTAGTATTAGTGCAAAAATTTCGCCTCGCTACCACATTATTTTCTCATCTCAACAGAGGTGCGTCTTCACCCAAGAGGCCCTCATCGTCATCAGCCGAAGACTCATCGACGAGCCCTCCAAAGCCATTCTTGACGAGCCTCTCACGATACAGCCACCCCAAACAAGTTCCCGCACCAGGCCCAGCCAGGATCGAAATCGCTATCATGCTCAGCGGCACCTGCCATCCCGCCTCCACAAAGACCCAATACAAGACGGTCCAGGCAATAAACTGAAAGTCGATCTCGATGAAGCTCACCGTCAGCTTGGTCATATCCTTGCGGTCGTCGTCCTGGGCAAGGTTCCAGAGGACAAAGAGGTGCGCCGCAACAGACAGGACGATAGGTAGAGTGTAGAGAAGGGCCACGCACTGCCAGTGCGACTCGTGGTGGATGCTGGTAGGGCCGACACGGCGTATGTTCTCGATAATACGACGCACGCCCTGGCGCACGAGCGAGACGTAGACGGGGAAGAATAGCCAGATTGTGATGAGGGCAGGAGAGTTGTATACCAGCATGAGAGCAGACGGGAGGAAATAGCCGACAGCAACGGCGATGGGAATGGCCACGGCCTCGGAGTCTGGAAGTGTACGACCCTGCTCTTTGGCATTGAAGGCATCAGAGTCAGAGTCAGCGTCGGCCACAGCGGCAGATACGGCATCATCGCCATTATCTCCTCGCGCCTGTTTCGCCAACACCAGCGCCTTGGCCCGGTGCAGAAACGCCGGTACAATCGCCAGCTGCCACACCATGGCGCCTCCCAGCAAGTTGAACAGAAGCCACCACAGCGTGGGCTTCACAATCAGCGCATTAGGCCTGTTACAGCGCCTGGCCGACTCCACGGTGCACACCGTCGCGAGAGCGCCGACATACGCCAGAATCACGCCCATGACGGCCCTGGACCGCAGTGAATCCAGCGCGCACTGGAAGAAGCTGACGAGGAAGCAGCTCGGCGTTCCCAGCAGCGGGATGCGGCTGAGGCCCGGGATGCGCGCGCGGGCGTGGCATTGCGACCAGAGCAGAGCGATGTCGACGTCGGAGTGGGCGAAGAGGGCGGCAAAGGTAGCGATGGAGAGGAGGATGGGGATGACGAGCAGGGCTTTGAAGGGAGCGGTTTGGATCGGCGGCGCGAGCCACCTGGAGAAGCTGAAGCGGCGAGAAGGCATTTGGCTGTTTTTAACTTGTTTTGTCTTTTGAGTTGCCGTCAATATAACGTTTCTAGACAAATGAAAACAAGGTCATGAGAGAAGGGAGAAGAGAGGAGCCTGCATGACTGGCCGTGGAAGTAGAAGCAGAGTGAAGATGAAGAGAAGAGAAGAAAACGAGGATGAGATGAGGCTGTGAGCGTGATGCACTAACACGAACAGGAAGCTGCCTGTAAGAAAAGAGCCCGTAGCTCGACAATACAGCGCTGAATCAAGACTGGAACTCAATGTGGCATCACTGTGACCTGACAGGCCTCGTAGCGGGGTGTTTAGTGGTGTGGCGCAGGGCCCTTTTCCCGGTATGGGTACAGGTATGTGCATACCATGCAAGTGCCTCATGGGGACGAATGGCAGCGTCTAGCACCACACCAAGCTGGACAGGCACGTGCTGAGAAGATCTGATCACAGGGTCTTTTTATTGAATTTTCCGTTATTTGGTGTTAGACTGGGACGGTAGTTGAAGGTCTAGCAAGATGAGTCAGATGTTTAGAGCTTGAAAGAGTGTATGCAAGCATTACCTTGTAGTGTTAGTATGAATAGCTCCGCCTGCATCACTTCGGTGTGTATATTCGAGGTGTTGCATTCACTCAATATGCTGACAAGCAAGATGTGAAGCTTCAGTGGCTGCTTTGCGTCGGGACGGCCCTCTCTGTCTCGGAACGGTCCTCCGAAGCTGGTGGGGGTTTTTGCTTTGATAGCAGTATTAGCTACCCCTCATTCAATTATCAATGGCATCCAATTGATATAATGGATCGTACAACATATAGCCTCTCCCACTCTTAATTACATCCTCTTCACCAAAAAGATAATTAAAATTATATACATCAAACCAAGCTAAATTGGAATCATGAGCGCCACCACTCCTCCTCCAACCTCCTACGATCCCGCCTCTCCCAACGAAGTCGCCCCTCCGCTGCCCTCCGCTCCGGCCGTCATCATCGGCCCCTCCTCCGTCCTCCAGCCGCCGCTCTCCCGGCGCGGCTCCGGCCCAGGCCTCATCATCATCCTACCAAGCAGCAAGTCCGTGCCTCCACGGCCATCCGGGACGGAAAAGCCTCTTGACCCCGAACCGCTGCAGAAATGGGCCGAGGAAGGTTTCGCAGTTGGTGCCATTACGGTTCCGGAGAATGTATTGGAGCTCACAGGCGATGATGCCACCGTTTCAGATGTCGTGAACCAGATCAGAGAGGGCGTGGAGGCGTTGAAGGCACACGAGAACGTCGACACAAAAGACAAATTCGGACTCATCATCTACGATGAAGCCATCGTGCCCTCACTGCTCCTCGATGCGGAACGCTTACAACAACATGGCATCGTCGGTGCCATCACATTCTCCAACTCGGCCCCCGAAAGCACCGCTTCCCTCCCATTGCTCTCTCACACCAGCACAGCCCAAGAACCCGAACCTCAAAGCAATGACAGCAAAAGTTCCACCGTCAAGGTGCACTCCTACCCCGAGACGGCTCCTCACTTCGTTTTACCATCCGCCGCGGCTTACAACAACACTGCTGCTGGCCTGGCTCACACGCGGAGCTTGGTGTTCTTGCGGAATCAGCTGGGTGGACCTCACTTTGATCTCGAGGGCATCTGGGAAGAGCACTGCCATTGGGAATTTGTGGCACGGAGTGTTGCGAGAACCATGGCTACTATGGTGGTGAGTGTTTCATCTTACTGTAAGATGTATCTGTTCAGCTATTAATCAGTAGTGCAGGCGGAGCCATATGTTAACCACATTCCCACGGTAAGTGCAAATTGTCATCTAAGTTATAGTCCGCCTTCACTTTGAGTAATAGGAAACTGACTCTGTGCAGATGACAGGAGGTATTGGCCGCGAGAAACTAACCGCCTTTTACCGCGACTACTTCATCTTCAGGTAAATTCACCTACCCACCTTACAAAACCCCCTTTTCTAAACAAATTCTCTCCTCCCAGCAACCCCCCAGATACGCATCTCAAGACCGTCTCCCGCACCATCGGCCCAGATCGCATCGTCGGTATGTCCCCCATCCCCATTAACCTCATCTTCATCACCTAAAAATCCAAAACTAAATTGAATTCTTAATAGATGAATTCATCTTCTGCTGCACCCACACCACCCCCATCCCCTTCCTCGTCCCCCAAATCCCCGCCACCAACAAGCCCCTGTCCATCCCCATGGTCGGCATCATCAACATCCGCGGCGACAGGCTCTACCACGAGCACATCATATGGGACCAGGGCACTGTGCTACGCCAGCTGGACATCCTGCCGACGCATTTGCCGTACGAGGGCGTCTCGCTCAAGTTGCCGGTTGCGGGCATCGAGTGTGTGCGGCTGTTGCTTGATGAGCGAGATGGGACGAGCAATGAGATGATTGAAGAGTGAAATTATGTCTATAGATACATCAAAAAATAAGGGAACTATTGGTCAACAGCATGAATTATTAAGATAGCTTCATTCATTTGTGATGCCCTTTTCTTGTACTGATGCCACCATGCCTAGATAGTTGAAATCCATTTTTACACAGCCAATCCTGCCCTACTTCATCATGATAAACTTAAAGAAAACATAATACACTCAAGAATGCAAGATACAACCCTTGAATCACCTCCCCTGACTCTTCCTCAACTTCGCTCCCCCTTTCACCTTACTCACCGGCGCCTTATTCACCTCCGGGATCTGATACCCCCTCTCCCTCTCCAACCGATGTCTCTCCCAGAAATCACTCGTCTCCGTGCTCAGCCCGCCATTGCGAACTCTTTTATCTTCGCCTCTCCCCTGCCCTTGTCTCCGTTTCCCTCTCTTCGCCATGTAATTCATCGCCTTCATCGCCATGGGTTTCCCGAGCGCCTCGTACAGCCAGCGCAGCATCCCGCCGTATTGTCTCCCGATCCACTTGAAGAAGCGTCGCGCGTTGGTGCTCCACGCAACTATGAGAGTCACAATGATCAAGGCCACGCTTGCCGGAATACCAATCACGGCAATCGTCCGCAGCGGCAGATTACTTCCCCCTCCCCATTCAAGCGTATTCATGCCGAATATGCCTGTGAAGAATTGCAACGGTAAGAATATGACGGTGAACGTCGTGAAGATCAATACGCTTCGACTTTGAGCGCTGGCAAGATCAGCATGAAGTCTGCTTAGCCGTACCTCGTCAACCTGCGCTTGACGCTGTACCATCTGCAGCAGCTTGTCGTATTCATCTCTCGTGTTCTTCACCCGTCGAATCATTTCCTCCGTCGTATGGATATACTCTCCTAACCGCTTCAACGCCTCAACGAGAAATCCTCTTCCATGAACTGTATGCGCTCGCATCTCGGGACGATTGTAGATGATGTGCATTGACGAGATGACTTTGGATTGTGTCTCGAAAAGACTTAGCAGCGTCGCCAATTCGTCTTCAATATCTCGCAGCTCCAATAGCGCCGAAGTGTTGTCTCTATTCTCTTGCTCAGCTCGCCGACCTTCCTCTTTATGGCGCTCTCGAATGGAGCGAGCTTTGTTCTCGACAGGTTCATAGTCAAAGGCTTTGTCACGGAATCCCTCTGAGCGGAATTCTTTGAGGGATGTTGTAAGTTTCTCAGTCTAGCAATTTCATTAGTAAAGGCGCTCGATATGCCTCAAATCATAGCGGGTTGACTTACCAAGACGCTGATGGCTTCCTCAAAGATACGGAAGACCTCCAAATCGGGATGAGAAGACCGATCAAGAAGGACGCTCACCGCATGCAGAGCTGCCAGAGCTGCCAGATCCAAAGAGCTGTCACACAGGCGTGTCAGATCCACATTAACATCATTGAAGATGCTGTCGCGAAGGTCTGCCTGCTGATACAGCGGCCCCTCGATGGGGTCGCTCTCCCGCTTAGGAAAGAATGAAAGTACCGTATCTATAAATATTAGTATGAGATCATACTACTAGAAGACGAAGATAGAGCCAACTCACGAGTTGAAATAGTCCAAAGCCACAGCTGATCCACCATTAATACGTTTCCATTCAAGACGTCCTTTTCAGTCTCGTCCTCGCCGTTCTCGGCTGTCTGTTTGTTTAGCTTCTCCCGCCAGCTTTCTGTTCTACTTCCACTGCCGCTGCCAATACCATTGCCGCTCCCGCTTCCGCTTTTACTGCTACTTTCTCCGGATGCCAAGTCACTACCCGAAGTCTGGCTATAGAGCCCCCTATATTCAGCCACATCGTAGTATCTCTCCTTTGTCAACTTGTACAGCATCTGGTCATCATCTCGGGACCGTGTATCTCTAAGCGATGGATACCCATACTGATCCAATGTGCGTCGACAATTGATTGGTGGATCGTGTCCCAGGAACTCCCAGACAACCTGTAGCTCTAGAGAGTCCGATTTGGCGACAGATTCAGGGACGGGTCTCGCCCTTCCGTGGGCCAGACGCATTGCAATGAGTTCGCGCCGGCGAATGAGTCTCTTGTACGAGTCAAAGTGTAGATACGGTAGAAACAAACAAACGTACATCTGGTCGTCTCCAATAGGTGGGGAAAGGGAGCGACTGGTTATCGAATGAGCCCGCGGGGACACTGAACATTCGAGAGGTGTGAGCGTGTGATTTTTCAGGTCAGAGTAGAATATGTTCAACTTACGTGTTCGAGGTGCTGTAAAGTAACATCCTGGCCTTGCATAATGTGCATAATGCTGCGAGTGCCTGCCACGCGTGTGCCTCCTCACCCAAAAGTCATGGTTTGAAAGAGCAGAAAAGTCCCTTTGATAGGAAACCTGCAACGTTTGGAGGACAGCCTAGTAATAGCATCTTTCATCAGCAACGAAACCCCTTATATCCGTGGATAAATGTTGATAATGTTGATACAGAGAGAAAATAGTAAGTTCACTTACAGTTACCCATGTAGGATTATTAAACGGCAAATGGATCCATACAAACTTCCGCGCCTTGGCCTCTGGCTTCATAAACGTAGTATGAGCCGCTTCATCCACAATAACGGATTCGCTCGCCCTATGCCCCCTATCCTTTGCCATCTTTCGAATCGCAAGAACGCTCTCAGGCAGTTTCGGAGACGCGTCAAGACCACCATCGTCATCACCGCCATCGCTGTCATCCTCATCCCCAATGAGGGCTCTATCAAACGTACTTCGGCTTCGCTGCGAGAAAGGCGGAAAGTCGCGATATCGAGGAGGAGATGCACCGCCAATCTCACTGTCAAGACTCATCGACCGGCTAAAGGATCGTCCTACCCGGCCCCGTAAAGGCGGTGAAAGGCGATCTATGGCGAGCTCCTGGTCTAAGCTCGCACGCATAAGTGGCGAGGGTTTGCGGAAAGGCGTCGCTTGTCGAGGCGGAAGCGAGATGGGTCGAGAAGGGGGCGTCATAGGTCCAACTCCGGGCTGTGAACGTAGTACTGTCGGTGCGGATTCCGTACTCATCCTTGGTCTTGATAAAGGAGCGTCAACTGGTAGAATGATGGGCGATGGTGGCACTGGCAATACCGAAGTTGGCGGCGCAGAAGTCTGAAGAAGCGGAGGAGCTTCATCCTGATTAATCCCCAGAGCATTCTTCACCGTCATGGGATCGGGAGGGAACGAAACAACAACGGGTGGCCCATCCATGTCCACCAGGCCCGTCCTCCCTCTCATCGCCAAAAATCTCCCCTCCTCGGGAGGTACTTCCACCTCATTCAGCCTCTCGCTTAGACAAGCCTCCGGACCTTTATTCATAAACTCCCTTAGCGGCAGCCTCGTCGACCAGGCCCTCACGGTACCATCTTCCATCCCTGCCTCATCAAAGAAGCCATGCACTTCTACCGTCACTTTCTGCTCCAAGTTGAGCATCCATTTCCCCGCTCTCGCATCCTCTCGGGCATTGGAATCAGCCCTTTCGATATGTTCCGCCAGCTGTCGTAAGAATAACCGCAAAGTGTGCACGTTGTGTCTCCCAAACGAGGCAATATTGGCATGGTCGCCTTGCAAGGGAAAGATACGTTCTTGCCGCATCCCGAGAATGGCAGACTTGATGGATGTCAGAGGGGCTGTGAAGTAGATGTCCCCTGAGTTGGCTGACAGTCGAGAGTCGATTGTTTCGTAAAAGGTCCACACACGGAGATCGTCTGATATGATTTTGAAGTCTTCGTCCACATGGAGGAGCAGATGGTTTCCCATACGCAAATCATCTGTAAGAGATGTCGGCAAGGGGGCTGATAGCTGAAGCAGATGCTGGATGCTCGACGCCAAGGTCGGCATGGCAAAGTAGCTAGACCCTTGATGCGGCGTTCCTGAACATGGTATCATTAGCATTGCCATCACCGACTCGTAACTCGTACCAAGTATCTAAACAACAGTCAACTCACCAAAGAAAGCAACTCCATAACACTCCCTCAATATCCCCTCATACCTCGCATCCCTACTCGCCCTCACCAACGCCATCTTCACCACCAACCCTCCAATACTATGTCCGATGAACAACAGCGGCCTCTCTTGTCGTTTCTCCCTCGTCCTCAAGGCTCTCAGTTCATCCAGCAACGCAACAGCCAGTCTGTTCAACGTAGTCCCTTCCACAACCTCCGGGTGTTCGTACAGCAAGATCCTCGCCCTGTTTGCCTCTCGACGAATACCTTGCCTCACCCACGACGGGCCCTGCCGCTCCGCCTCATGAACTTCCGCATCCCGCATCGATGGCGCGCCAAAATACCGTCCCATGAGACCATCTCGGTTCCAGCTGCGGAGAGGATGTCCACCCGGACACGGCACCGTAACGACATCGACGCTCGTCTCATCGTGTGTAAGTTCGCCTTCCGGATCAATGGTAAACCGAGTCCTCGGCCGCTGGTCTTCTTCGCTCCGTAGCTTCTCAACAATTTCCTCCCCACTCCCAGCTTTCAAATCAGTCTCATCGGTGTCTGTGAATACACTTGGCGGCCTTGTCTTCCCGGATCTCGTTCGAGTAAGAGAGGGAGCAGGTAAGTCCAGCGCGAGGCTGGTAGAGACCCGCTGTAACGGGCGGCCGCCGCCTAGAGCCATACCTGTCCCTCGCTGTAATACAGCGGTCTTGGGTGATGTGATATTCGTTTAGGCTGCCTGTCAAGAACCAAGCAGAGGGATTACAAAGACTATAAACCGAGCATCGTCAAGCCTCTACTCAAAGAAAAGTGTCTCTTATATATAACGAGTAAAAATCAATAAAATAAACCACATAAAATAAATAATTAAGTAAGTAAAAAAACAAAATCAATGACCAAAGTCAAATTCCATCACAAAGAGCATAAGCATCGCTCGTATCCCCACAGCCTTAATCACATTCTCAACTTACAAAGAAACTGACAATCACCTGCTCCCAAAACATACGCAATACATACCCGCTCACAGCAGCAGGGACCAAGGCATCTTCGCCATCGGGAACCGCTACTAGATCCAAGGCAGATACCCGCCATCAAAATACGATCAATAACAATAAAAAACGCCCCCCTTACAGCATGGCACGCAGCAACAGTAACAGCCCACAGAGACCCCGAGGACAAATCCACCACCTCGGCATAGCAACCCCAGATCACGGACTCCTCGTATCTCGCTCACCCATCTCAAAGACCCGCTATAAACCAAATAAACCTCGCCCGCAGCTTGACACAAACCAAAGGCAAGACAAAAATATATACAATAAAAGGGCCCGCCCTTCCCTTCCACCGCGAGAAGCCGAAATCATCTGCCTTACTCGTGACGAGACGTGGAATGGAGACCCCTCCCTTTCAGCGGACTTACAGGGCTTACAGCGCCCCAGGCAGCCCGGCGCCGGGTGACCCCCAACTGCACCCTTTTCGGTTTGGTATTTCTGGCCATGGGACTGGCGCCACCGTGACTATCGCGGCACATGGGCATTTGGAAACATCAAATGGGCCTCTAAAGCTGGCATCGAAGTTACATGCACAATGCAAGATTAAACTCAGATCCACATTAAAGAAAAAGGGAAAAAAATCTTTTGAGCTCATCGGATTATCGCCTGTCATCTTTTGAAACTCTGAGCAAATGCACATGATTAAAAACTGCCATCCGTAGGCTCGGCATTCGTCATGGCTAGCTCGGCGACACATCCGACTCAAGTTAAAGTATGGGGAACACACAGCATGCAGGTAAGAGGCTGCTCTCTAGCCAGCTATGGCGCTCTTTGATATAGATGCTATATGAGGATACGTTACGTGCCTTTGGAACTCTTGGTATCCGCACTTCATCACCCAAAGAATCGGAAATTTGAAGTCTACATGTACCTAGTTTGTACAACCAAGCCCCTATTTACAATGTCTTGTGTGTCTTCAAAGCAAAAGCAGAGCAAAGAAGAGCAAAGGAAGGGAAAATCCTGTCATAAAATGAGATCCTAAACGCCGGCTTATGTAGGGTATCACCTCGATCTAATTAAAATAGCCGCCTCCGAATACTCTGGGAAAATATCCTTGCATCTCTCCACCCTCATTCACTTTGGGAGAAAGTCATCCTCAAAGGTCGTACAGTGAAGTACCGCATCTGCATAGAGCCGATTCGCTACCATGCAGCTCTGGCCTGGCCGGATGACGACTACTCCGTTCGGGCCTAGCTTGAACGTCTGGTTGATTCCCGTCTTGACATTAATCTTGCCTGCGCTGACAGAACACGTGCGCACTTTACTCGTCTCTTCAGGCCAGTGATACGTGTGCCCTGGTTTCAAAATGAGAACGTTGAAGCCAATGCCGGGTGAAATCGTAATGGGACGCTGGTCAGACATGTAGGCGTTGGAAAAGCCGATATCTAGTACAGTTAGTCAGCTTAGTATGTTCGCGATACAGCAGCAGCAGCCATGGCTGAGAAAACTCACTCATGTTGGTTTTCTCGTCCTTGATAGTACCAGGGGCAACTTCCCAGTCTTCCATTTCCTCCATCAATTCCATCTCAGTGGTGGACAGCTTCTGCGCGGTTGCTGGGGTTTGTGCGACGGTTGGTACGGTTGGGGGGCTCTTTTTATAAGAGCTTCGAATGGCAACCTGCTCAAGCTCCCTTTTCGATAAATACATTTGTCTGGTCGCCAGTGGGGGAGTTGCATAGTTGTTGGAGTTTGCCGCTATGTCGCCGTCGTCGCCGTCGTCGCCTGTGGAGTCATCATCCACCACAACTACCTTAGACTTGTTGTCGGATGCCGACTCATGTTTTGGTCGGGATGTTGCCTCTGCCTCTTCAGTCTTGCCATTAAGAGCCAGGCTATCCCCCCTCTTGGCCCATTCGCACTCGTTTTTGGTTCGGTAACAACAAAACTGATATCGACAGGCAATGCATGTTTCTGTTTCACTAAATGCAGCTCGCGCCTCGGCCGGAAGACTTGTAGGCAAACCCACGCAGGGATCAGAGAGGCGCGATACTCCTTTCCACTTACGGCAGGGGTTCTTTTCCTCCGCCGTGCCCACTAGATATGCCAAAACACAGGCGTAATGGAGAGGATCAAGTGTCTTATCAATATGATAGTCTATCCAGGAAGCCGGCAAGTTACGAATCCGCTCGTATTTCGACAGGGCTATTATATCTGGCCGGGAAGGGACTTGTTGACTTGGCGAGAGAAACCGGTGCAAGAACTGAAGGGTCTCCGTCAAAGGCAGCTCCAAGGACTGGTTGAGTGGCGGCGGCGGCGGCGGCGGCGGCGACGGCAGCATAGGAACTTCAGCGGATAAGAGCACTGGTGTCTTTCTCAGGCGTTTTGTCATTCTCTCATCCGCGATATCATTGTTCATCTCGGCGCGCAAAGAGCGTTTCGAGGCATCAGTGAGAGAGCCCCTGGGCACGAGCATCTTTGATACAGGTGGGCTCTTCTTGCTCAGTAGTTTCTTCTGGCTCTCTGAGTATTCTGGGGTTGCAGGTGGAGGTGCCTCCTTCGACAAAGGATTGCGCGAAACAATGATGCCTGGAGAGCTGTCGCCTTTGTTTACATAGGCTGCAATCTTGGAGATGGTGCCATCGCCATTATCATTAAACAAAACGCGGCTGTGTTTTCCATGAAAGTGCGCCGCCATATGCTTCATACTGACGGCAAGAGCTCTGCATTCGCGCACCGGACAAATAAATGGCCGTCTCATATTATGCTCGGGATCGTCATACCGTTCTTTCCCCGGCGGAAACGGCGCGCCTTTCGTATTTTGAACAGTCCCGTCATCCTCTGGGAGAAACCGTGTAGAGTCAGCATAACATCCGTACAAAGACCTTTTGCGACGCGTGATCTACTTGCCCGTGTAAAAATAGTACGACACATTATCAGCATCGACCTGTAGCCCGGTCCGACTGCCGTCACCATCTCTATCGTCCCTAGAATCGACGTGATCGGTAGCTGGAAGCCGCCCGGATGGAGATGCCGACGCGGATTCAGACGCAGACGTGGATGACTCCACAATGTGGCTTCTCGACGCTCGCGGCGCCCTCGAGCTGGCGCTCGCAGATCTATTGAGTTCTGTCATCCTCTGCATCAAAGCTTCTTCCGATAATTGTTGTGTTCTTGCCATTGCCTGGGCAGCCATCTCCTGAATTCCGTCTTTTTTTGACGACCTTGTCAAGTCCAAATTATTAGCGGGAGGCGTGTGATTGTTCGCGTGTAGAGCAGACCCTATATAAGAGTGGATGTTAGCAGTGTCGACGTAAACAAAGCATTATTAGGTCGAGTGAAGTGGCAGCTGGGTAGGCAGCTGGTCGCACAAACATGGCCGCTCTGGGTAGACTGTAATTCACTTTGGGCTGGCCATTGCGTGCCATACCCATGCCTTCAACCTGCCCTGTGCGTCCAGCAAAGTTAAGTCATGAATCGCATTGCCATTCACCTTGATTCTCTATAGACGTCCTCTGCTTGTTCTCCCAGTCCTTTTGTGCCTGCAAGATCTTATCGCTCGTCGCCAACGCCTTTCGCTTCAGCGCTGGCCCCGTTGTCAAGTTCGAATTCAGGGCACGCAGAGGCGGCGTAGGTGTAGACACGGGTGTCTCGACAAGGGCAGTCGGATTGCCCACTTCTTGCGGTAGAATATCGCTGACGACTAAGGGAGGCGGCGCATCAGCTGAGTTTTCGCCCCGAGGCATCGTTTGGCTGTTCCTTCGCCAGAGGGATTGTTCAGTACGCTTCATTTTATGGATAGAAGCCATAGCTGGGCCACAGAGCAAGGTTGCGCAGGAGAAGAGCTACCGATGATGCTCAATAGCCAAGATGTCTTCTGAAAGGGTCTCGAGCCAACGCGTGCATCTATATATATTGGTTCGATGTTGGTGTTGGACCAGTCGCAAACGCACGGGCTGTTCAAGCTCAAGGCATGACGCGCAGGCAAGCTGCTGCGGCCACGCTGGTTATCTTTATAGCCGAAGCTTGGAATGAAGCTCCGTATCGACCGGATGCTCTGTAGTATTCATAGCCCGTTGTCGTCCTACTTCCCCGTGGTGCCGAACGCGATTCGAGTGTGGAGGGGAGCACAGGTAACGCAGGGCGACGTTATAGCGGAGCTTTAGTGGCATGCGGTGCAGTGAGCGAGGGGCACAGGCGCCGGCACACAGGCACAGGCACAGGCACAGGCACAAGCGCAACGCGAGCGCGCAAAGGTGGGCTGGGCTAATACCTAGGTAGCTAGCAAGGCTAGGTAGGTAATGTCGTAGAGCGCGACAAGGGCCGGCTTCGAAGAGGCTGTTTGTTGCAGGGATGCTTGTTTCTTCCAAGCTGGGTTTTATAGTATTAAGCATCTCACACAGTGTTCGCTGCACCCTGCCATCTCACGTGGAACTCTGTAAATGGACCAACCGATTGCTTTCTATTGTGTAATTCCTTCCTTCTTTCTTCATAGAATTGGTGGTCTCAATGGGAGTCTTGGTAGTACAGTAGTACCTCAGTACCTTGGTACCTACAGGTATAGTGGCATTTGTCTTATTCAATTCGTCACATCGCAATGAAGCCAGCATATGAGTATCTAAGCAAGATCCTACTACCTTAGGTGTTACCTCATACAGTCACAGTTAGATATACATCTCCGTTAACAATGCACTAGACACAGAGTTAAGACATCTTCATCTCTAATTTAGATCCGTCAATTCATTTGTTTCTACTATACACTTTAGACAGGTACAAAATCCCAAGCAAAATCCATCATCGTTTATTTGGCCTTCTTCCCAGCCTTGGCCGCCTTCTTAGCCGCCTTCTTGCTGATCGCCTTCACGACCTTGCCTCCCCCTCCGCTCTCCACCCTCTTCTTCTCAGCCTCCTTCTGTCCCACAATCTCCCGCTCTCTCCTCCACCGCCTGTGCCTGAACCACTGCTTCCGCGTCCTGAACCGGTTCGTCTTCAGCCCCGTCGTCTTCACCAGGCGACCGATGCGCCAGTTGTCCTCGCGATAGCTGTAATCCGATCTCAGCCTCAGCAGCCTGTCCGGCTCTCCAGCTTCCACTCGCGTGACCTCAAAGGGGATTCCCGACGGCGAGATCTCGGCCTTCTCCTCTTCAGCCCGTATCGTGTGCACCGTCTTGTTGAGTTTGCGCTTTCGCTCGGCGTGCAATGGGTACGGTAGTGTGTCGTCCTTGTTGAAAACCACGCCAATGTACTTTCGTTCGGTATGCTTCGCAGGGTCGCGGTAGTATTTGACGTAACCTGTTGCCATGGCATGAATGGTGTGATCGCGGCCCATAATGCAATTCTCGCCTGGCCACCAGTGCGTTCCACGCTGCTTGTAGAGGATATTGCCCGGAATGACGAATTGGTCTTTTTTTTTCAAACACATTGAGTTAGCAAGAGTCCATAACAGTCATATAATCCCCCAATTGCTAAAGACATACCTCCAGTTCGCTTAGCACCCAGCTTATTAGGAATTCCCCTCTTGCTCTTTTTCCTATAGGCTCCCTGCGCCTTCACGGAAGCATTTCTTCGACCCTCAACCAGGGCATTGGCCAATTGCGCTCCAAGAGGAGCAGTAATACTGCTCGCAATGTTTGGCCTAGAAATGCCAGCCACAGCAGCCATTATCGGCCGCTGTATTGTGAAGAACCGCATGGCCATGCGAGTTTTCCCCTCTGTCGTGGGGGGGATTTTTTTCTCGGCCTACGAGGGGTTTGATGTCAAAATGCTCCCGTCCTGGTATGATCCTAGCTAAAGTCCCAATTTTGGAGTTTTGATGCTTAGTCACCAACGCAATCCTTATCGATAAGAATTTGTAGTGGCCAGCTTATCATCCTGAGCTCTTCTAGCAGAGAGCGTCATCATATCAACGTGTTAGTTCTCAGACATTGTCTTCTTTCCCCCAGTCACTTATATATCCCCAATCAACTCCTTAGAAATGCGTCTCTTAATAGCCATTTTATCCTTCTTCGCCCTTGCCAACGCCCAGTTCGGCTTCTTCGACCAAATGTTCGGCGGCGGCGGCGGCGGTGGTGGTGGCGGCCATCAAGAACAGCGTTCGCAGAACCCCAGCGACGCTCGCCATTATCAACACCACTACTCACATTGTACGTGTTAATCCCTCCTTTATTAATTTCGCTGATAGTCGCTATTTCCACCCGCCTTTTCACTGTTCGAACAAGAAGAGAATCAGAACCTAACATGAGATGCGACAGCTGCATGTGACAAGTATCTCTGCCCCGACACCCTCGCCTGCGTCCACTTCCCACACCACTGCCCTTGCGCATGGGACGCCCACGACGACAAGTTTGAGTTTTCAGAAGGAAAACGTATCTGTGTTTCGAAGGGCGGATTCAAACAGGGAGAAACTGCGCGCAAGATTGAACTGGCGCGGAAGGGTTTGCTTTGAGCGACGGGGGCGTTTGATTTGGTCATATGGGAACGCACAAAAGATACAGCACGATACGATACGATAAGCGCAAAGCAGTTGGTGACGTTATAAAGAAAATAGATGGCCTTAGAATGATGATTAGAAATACGAGTTGTTAAAAGACAAGGCCTTTGCCTCTTAAATGCGCCGGTTCTAAAACTTACGTTTGTCAATGGTAACAAAAGACATGCAATAGTTGTTGAGAGAGATAACCAGTATTTTAGTCCCGATCAAAACTGACTTGATGCTATTTCCATGATTTCATCGCCGCCTTTGCGTGCGTCTCTCGTATCCATGCCACCTACAAACGCCAGTCATAGTCGTATCCATAAAACTCCGACGAAGCCCTGGTACGAAAATCCCTCCTTTCCCACCTTAATGCAGCGGTGCACCGAAATGTAATAAAAAAAACGAATGATAATATGGTTACTAAAAAAAAAGGCCCTTCAACTATGCCGACCCGTTAGCAAGATTTGAGGGCAAGGGAGGTACAGGCGGGACTCCGTTCTCCCTCTCGTCGTCGTCGTCCTCATCGTCATCGTCGTCCTCATCTAGCGCTTCCGGATGTCCCAAAATATGCGCCACATCCTTCATCTCATAATGCTTCTTCCGCGCCTCCTCGAACTTGCGGTGCTTCTCCCTTTCTTCGGGTGTGAGTCCCAATACCTCCTCCTCGGCGGAGGGGGTGACGCTCTTCTTGTCCACATGGACCGTCTTTTCGCTGGAGCTCCGCGACGACGGCGTTGGCCTCTCCGGGATCTCTTCCTCTGGTTCACCCAGCGATAGGCCCGGAATGTCGTCTTCAGCACCAGTACGTTGAGTCTTGCGGCCAGAAGCAGCGCCGTCCAGGCCACCCTCACCCTCTTCTTCGTCGTCGGTCGGGTCTTCTGTTGGGTCGTAGTGTTTCGCATAGGGAGTCTTTGGTTCGGTGATTTTCATAGTCGAGGTGCGCTCCTGCTCGGTCAGGTAGAGGTTGGCCTCATCCCACTTGAGACGCTGGGCCGACTCTGACGGGTCGCCGATGCTGTGAGAGGAATGGCGACGGGAGCCAGCTCCAGAGGACGCTCGACGAGGTCCGGCGTTGATCTGTGTGTTTGCGAGAGTGACCTCCTTGCTCGACGACGACCGTTCTCGCGGCTGTTCAGGAGAGGGCGGGGAATGAAAGGAAGGGTTTTTGAGGATGCCTACAGCCCCAGAGGGAACGAGTGAGCCACAGCCCATGTAAATAACTAGCAGGAAAAGGAAAACATCAGAGACTCACCCCTAGGCCGTTTGGTATCCGGGCCAGGTGGGCTATGAGAGGGCGGAGAATGTTCGACAGAAGTCATCTTGGCGTCGGACTACAGAGCTGGTATGAGAACGAGGCTGAGATAGCGTAGGCTGAAGCCGTCGTGAGAAGAGCAGCTGGGGCTCGCAGGTGATGCAGGCGGTGCGAATGTGAGCGGAATCACGTTGCCAGGCCCGACAACATAAATAGAATTTCAAGGCAGCTGAGCTTTTTTTTGGTTTAAGCAAAAAGCATGTATGCATGTACTCTGGCCAAAGGTGGGGAGAAAAGAAACCCGAAGCTGCTGCTGGGGCCACCAAAAAGCTTGGTGGGGAAGCCCTTTTGAGCGGGGATCAAAATGCGGTGGCTGTTTATTAGTAGTGGGCTGCTATGCTATGCTAGCTGTTTGCAAGTGGTCTAGTAGCTCTTCTAGTACTCTGTAGTATCCAGATGACGCACTGGTGGCATGTCGTCACACCCCATTTCCAGGATTGATTGATCACAAGCCAGTGGTCCAGGGAACAACAATCAGCGGCTCAGGCAAGAAAAAGGACCATGGGCTTGTTGCTTTTTATGCCTGATCGTGAGAAAACGGGGTTCTATGATCTCATCTCATGCTTTGTCTTGAGTTTCTATGCACGCTCGTTGCCAAGCCGTTGCATTCATGACTGCTGGGTGCAGATAGTGTTACGTTTCTTGTTCTCTTATGATGCCGAGGAGAGTGCGTAGACGAAGCAGAGCACAGGATAAGCAGCATGATATGATGTCTTTCTTCGGCTCAATTCTACAATTCGACTCAACTGGAATCGATGATGGCTTCATTAAGAAATGGTTAAACTAGTGCCCAGCATAAAGAGGGCAAAGTGGAAAAGCATAGCCTACACCGTCGCCTGATAGCTTTTGCACGTGCCTCAACATCAATGATTATTTATGTACGCCATAATACAGGTGTGATCTACAGCATCGCGCCTAATTCAGGCAGGCATACGGGGCAGTCTCGCTTCCATTTTCACAGTCCCCATATGATAAAGCACGAACGAAAAATAATGTTATTGTCTTCAATCTTCACGGCATCCCTTAGCCTCGCTATATATATTATACACATCCTTTGCTGATCCTTTTCACAGACCACCCATCATGCTTCATGTCGTGGATTCATCCTTAACTGCCAATCCCATACCAGCCAAGAAAAAGAAACGAGAGAGGGGAATAGAAATAGAAACAAAAGGGGGGAAACAGGATTTAACTTTGGATATTCAACCATGCTATGCTGCTATGCGAAATATGTCTCAAAGAGCGAGGTAATAGGCCGATATGAAAAGAACAGACGCATCCGAACGCCATGATTATGTCGATGGGTAAGATAGAGAGGTAGAAGATACTTTCCGTCTCTGGCATTAATTTTGTTGACAAAGAAAGAAAAGAAGGAGGTAAGCCACAATACGCAGCATGATAAAGAACCCTCAGCGCAGCGTATCAATAGTTTCGAAACAATGGTCAAGTTGAGAAACAAACAAAAAAAACCACCAAACTCGTCATTCGAATATACATCATTGCTCTTACTTTGGCATAATTCGTAATATGTTGGACCACACCATCATCCATATTTTGTTCCGGTTAGATTTTATTTTTGGGGACCAAGTTGAGTACTGCATCAAGCAAATTCCACCCAGTACGGTAGCACACGCTCTTATCTTTTTCAGAGCTCCAGATATCAACACAACTTCGTAGGGTGTCAAGAATGATTTGCCGCGGCGGAATGGCACAGCCCATGGCGGCGGCTCCTGTGAGAGGTGCATCCGCACGAAGCACATGAATGTACGTCGTCAAGGTCGCAGAGAAGAAATCGAGCACAAAAGCCCGCCCGACTAGATCCAGGCGTAGGCTCGGGTCGCTGCACCACATCTCACGATAGTGTACCAGCAACGCGAGACAGCATTCCAAGGATGACCAGTACGACTCCGGAAACATGACGGGGCCCTCGGGGTGCAACGCAAAAGGGCGATGCAAAACCATGAGACATCGTCGCAGAAAGATGTCAACGGTGACTCGTTGTAGCTGGCCGGTACAAACCCGTTGGGCGTGGCTCATGAGCTCTCGCAACTGGGCGTTATATCGCAGCACATCCGGGTAGGAGATTTGATCTTTCTTGGAATTGATCTGTGCCATGACACCCAGCACGGTTGGCAGTGACTGGTACAACACCATTTGGAGACTGTCTGGTGGACCCCATTCTGGGATCTTCTGCAAGGTGCCGAGCTCATCCGGCCGCGTCAGGGGTGGCATCCCGGTACACATGGCCACTTTGATGTCGAGGTACAGAATCGTAAGCCACAGCTTTCGCCTGGCGTCCAGTTCCTCCTGGTTCCCCTCATCTGTGGACGAGGGGTCTTGGGGGAGCCCGTAGATGAAGGCCGTACGCACGAGCAAGCCGAGCAGGGACCAGCATGAATCCACAGACCAGCAGGTAGGATTGCAGACTTGCTTGGCCACGACCATGAGGGCCAGCGTCTTGAGGGTCAACAGAGTCGGCCGGAAGGAAAAGGGCGTCTGCATGAGACATGCCTCAGCAGCCATCATAAATTCTGTGGCCACGGGAGGCTCCCCTTCAGCAGAGGCAAAGCTACCGAGGCCCATGACCATGAGGAATTGCGCCAGCCAGCAGAGGTTGGAGGCGTTGGGATCCAGCCAGTACCTCTCTATTTCGCGTTTGAAGATGTGGAGATCTATGATTGGATTCACCACATCAAGCAAATCGAGGTACCGCTGGAGATACCTCTCGTGGTTTTGCCTCTCACTCGCCAACAGTCGAGTAACGGCTTCGCGCGCAAAGTACTTGGTTGCACCAGGGGTACCAAAGGGGAAATTCCCCGGTAGCGTGAAGTTGGCCAAGCAGGCATTTGTTGCGACATCCTCGAGAGCGGCAGCTAGCGGGGCCGATTCTAACGTTGCCAAAGTGCCAATCTAGCTCGGTGGTCAGCACATATACGGCGTACTACTAGTAGTAAATGTCAGTCTTCCCTGGGACGAACATACCTTGGTCATGAGGTCTCGCCAATGGCTGGATCCTCGTACTTTGTGTTGGACCTGCCAGGTTGCAAGGACCGTCTTTGTCTCCTCGTTATTTGATGGGGCTGTGGGACAAGGGAATTTTCCGCCGTTGGGACCCTTGTTGTAGCTATAATAGCACTCCCTGCCGTTGCCGCTCGACTTACAACGACCGCACGGCAGCTCCTTGTCGCACTTGACCTTAAGGCGATGGCAGCGCAAGCAGCTCAGGCAATTGCGCTTGCGCTTACGAACAACGCGAAGCTGATTCGCCACGGTTGCAGCACCATCAGTCGGCATACCAATGGCATCGAGAGCAACCTGAGGCTCAGGGCTCTCGGTCGACGCATTGGGAGAGATTAATCCATTCTGGCCTGCCACAGCCAAGGTCGGGTCGCCATTGATAGGAGGAGAGGACGTGAGAGCAGTTGCAGACCTCACTTGTCGTGATGGGTTGGGGGACGCACTAACAGCGCCATTGGCAGCTGCTGCGCTGGGCACAGCGACACCATTGACGTCGAAGCTACAGCGCACACCGGCCTGGATACATCGCGAGCACGAGGGCTTGAGAAGATCGCAGCGCCGTTTAAAATGGCGGCAGCGGTCACAGGTCTTAACCTCGCGCATATGGGGCATGCTATTCCTTCACGCCAGCGAGGAGAGTAGATGGCACAAGAGGAGAGAGACTCCTGCGTATGTGCAACAAGACGAGAATCAATGTCTCGCCTTCCAATCTGGGTATCGGTATTGGTACCGAGATGAAGAACCCAAAATAATAAGAAAAAGATGAATGTGTTTCCCGTAAAGCGATAACTGGGAGGACGTGCGTTACGTTGTGTCTAAGATGTTGGATCGGAGGATTGCTAGCGACGTGTTTTGTGCTCGTCCAATGTTTTAGAGAGCCGTGCCGTTGCAGATCGCAGTTGGCGGGTGATATTGAAGCGACGAGGCTGGGACCAGGCTATTTCAAAAAAGAAGCTCAGCCGTGCAGAGCAGAAGCTGGCCCCTAGCTTAAGACACAGCCTCGAAGACACACACAAACAGGGAGAGAGACGCCACGATTGACTGGCTTGCGTCAGTCGAATTAGGCTCGGGACGGGAGAAAAGAAAAGAGAAGAGAGGCGCTGATTGGCGAGGCGTCTTTATTCCCGCTTCCTTTCCCGATTGTTTGTTTGCTCTTGTTTTGCTCTGCAAGATTGTTTGCGTACACAAGCGACAACAGTTAGCAGCACTGATGATATGCAGCAACTGATTGATGGCTGAGAGAGACGGTGGACAATAATGGAAGAGACGAGGAGTCGGCGGTAAGCGGCCAAACCAGCGAGGCGCCCTTGTTAAATGCGAGAAGGATTGAGGGCCTGGCAAAGTCGGCCGCACATATCGCCGGCTCTGGACCGAGCTGGGAGCCGTTTTTTTGCTGTGCTGTGCTGCCGCTGCTAGCACGAGGTACCTGCTGAGCAAGCAAGCTAGGCGCCACCCAGAGCTGGGATTTACTGGATTTGGGGGTGCGGTTGCTGCGCTAAGCCGCTAACTTTTAGCGCAGCAGTGTCTTTCCCGCTGGGCCTTCTGTAGGGCGGTTGCTGCGGGGGCCACTGCGGATGGATGCAATTGATTTGATGCCGGGAGATCAAAATGGCTCCAGCCGTCATGTCTGTGAGGGATGAGATTCGTACATGTACAGCACACGTCTGCACTATCTGTAAGGAGTGCTCGTACGGGGCCTTACGTCGCTGTCGTTACCGCAAAGCTACCTACGTGTAAATATTATGGTAAGTATTCTTGTAAGTAGGTAGGATACTTGGGTCGGTGGCCCGGATCAATTTTGTCTCCTCGACACAATCTCGACAAGTCCGTGGACATTCCATCTCGAGCTCACCGAAAGGGCTGGGCTACTATCCACTAGCGGGAGCTGTGCTATAGCATGTGGGGAGACATGGTGGAGATGCGACCGGGTCTATTGACCAGGGCTGACCAACACGCAGAAAGATGGGTTAATTAGGAGGGCCACCACCAGCTCTAAATGGCCAGCCTGCTGTCAAGCGTAGCACGCAACTGCCAGACTAGGACCGGCTGACCAGGGGGATCGCTTTGGGGCCAAAACGGCGCTGGTGCTTGTCCTGGAGCTCGCGCTCGCTGCTTGTCCTGAAGAAAGAAGCTTTGAGAGCGACGAGGCGCTAGACGTGAGTGACAAGCCAGCACAAGAAGCAAGCTAGACATTCTTAGGCGCTGTGATGTGACCTGTCAAGGGTCCAGGCCACGGCATAGCTACTTATATACGCCGGGCTTAGCTTTGGCGTGGACTAGCATCGGCAAGTAAATCGAGGCGTCGATAAGATGTAACACTGCCGCTGTTGTTTGCTTTTTCTTTCTCAATCTTCTAGCTCTAATAAGTGCGAGCCGAGAAGTATCGGAGAGGCGGAGAAGGGGGGAGTTCGCGTATGAGTTGATGCTGGCTGTTCGCACTAACAAAGGCCTCCCAGACAAGGTAGGCAGGCCATAGTGGATAAGGCGCGGAAGAACTATCCCAGTTGAGTCCAGTCGCCTGTGATTCCGCAGAGAAAAAGAAGAAAATGAAATGCAAAGGACAGCCGTATCCAGCGAGGCCAGGAGGGATGTATGAGAAGATGCTGTTGGGTCCAGGATTCAGACGGGTGCCAATGCCGCTAACTACGGCAACCTTTTGGCTAAACAGTATCATCCTTCGCACTCCGTGCATGCGCCTTCCTCTTCTTGAACAGTGGTAGCATAAGGCTGAAGCAACAGCAGCAGGCTCCGATAATCCCTAGCCCTCGACTCCGTCCTTGTCCTTGTGCATACGGAGTACAGACTGTGCATGTGGCGGATGATCGGGGACAGACGCCCATGGCTGGCTGGCTGGAATGCGCTGCCACACGGGGTTTCAGCGTCGTGAGAGGCCCGGCCATGGTCCGAAAACGTGGTGGCTGCAGGCCCATGTCGCGGTCAATCGATCTCTCCCTGCCTTTGAGAATCAGTCGCCACCCGGCAAACGCCGTCACGAGGAACGCGAGAATCTAGATCTTGCTGCGCGGTCAGGTCTCGGTGACGTGGTAGCGGTGCAGCAATGCAGCGGCGCCTTGGCTTTCCGATAGCATCTTGTGCGATGCGAATATCCGCGAAAGTAGGCGCAGATACTCCATACCTGTATTCACACTACTAGAGTGAGGCGAATGGTGAAATGGGTCGGCGGCATGACAGGGGGGAAGAGACGTTGAAGTCAAGATGAGGGGCCGCAACATGGACGGGCACGGTACTTTGCACGAAGTATTCTGCACTCCTCAGGCCAACACGACTTGGATATATTTCTGCCTGGATGCACTCTATGCACTCTCCTCTCTTGGCTGCATCATGACAGCACTAGCAGCATAACACAAGGTGATATCGCAGCTTGACACGCTTGCTAATATTTATAGGAACACCTATCACAGCCCCAGGACTTTATTCTGCATTAGTACTGCCTGCATGCCCTACTTGCACTTCGTACTTACATATGGAACAGCGAATCCCAATTGCCGAACGTGAGCGAGACTGTACATGTACCAGTATGCAGTCGTATAACTGGAAGCGACGTCAAGTAAAAGCCTCTTTGGTTTGACGCTTCACTTATTTTTAGTTGTTAAGCGGCACAAACGAGCAAATATCGCCGAGATGATGGCACCCACACCCAAAGAAAACTTGGCTTAATCCGGCCCATCTCAGTCTTGTGCGGTGTTTCCCCCCTGACTTTGCCATGCTGTGCTTTGACTGATCGCAAACTGATGGATGAGCATGAGAAATGTGGGCATGCGTTTGAGGGCTCCATATTAAAAAAAAAAAAAAAGGGAAAAGAAAGAAAGTGGTACAGAAAAGGACCACGAGGGGGAGAGAAAAGATAACGGCGGTAGATAAATGTGAGAAACTGCGGCATTCATTTTTAACCAGTCAGCGTTCTACTTCTGTTACACTCGTTCTTAGGTTAACCTTGTCTGATAGACCCTTCCATCATAAGCAAAGCGTCGTCATCCCTTCCGTATCGAATACTATAAGAAATCTCCGAAGAGCCTGAGCATGCTGAAACAGAACAGAGCAGAGCAACAACTAAGAACCCCCTTTGGCCCGCAATACTTTACGAAGAGACGACCATGACACGCCCTGCTGGCTTCAGATATCAGACCCCGCCGCGGCTTGGTCTCTAAACATGGAGATAGCTAGCCTAGTACAAATCTAACGTCGCCCTTTTGCGTGCTTGTTGCACGTATGGAATCTTTTCTCCGTACGGTGGTACGGAGTAGTGAGAGGTGGTTAGCACCAACGGTCGGACAATACAAATATACGAGCCGATTCTGTGCTTTGATAAGCTCAAAAATACTGGCGCCCTCTGCTCCGTATCGCGCGCGCCAGGGCCGATGGGCAACACGATGGCATTACCACAAGTCACCTTTCGATTACTATTTACAATTGTTTGGCCTGGCGACCAGATGTCGGAATTCTTCCCACGGCTAAATGTTACATCCGTCCTAGCTTTTCAAGCTCGTATTACTCTGTGGAGTACACTATATTGCTTATAGTGCTTTTGCTGTACGTTGTACTACAGTGGCTTACCCAACGTCGTTAAGATGCAGAGTGCCATTCTGGTGGTAGGCATAGACAGAATAAAGCCCTACGGAGTAGAATTCCAGACGTAGTCTTCACCAATTACAAGCCAGGTGGGTCCTAAACAGCACTCTTCGATCGCTTCGGATGCTAGCATGGGGCATATACACTTGTAAGTCGACAAAGGATAACGGCGTGCGCGGAGTTGCTTCTCCGGTGGATAACGCATGAATCAAATCATATACCCATGTCCATCACAGCAAGGAAAGCATGCAAACCTTGTTTTTGTATGCCAAAATTGACATGAACATGGGGTAGTAGTAACTAGTATTCCCTTTGGCGAGCATAAGACATCCTTGCCCACCATACGGAGTGCGATTGGCAAAGCGAAGCTAGAGCGCCCTGTACAGCTGAGCTTCATCTCCCTTATTAGGTCCTCCTCTCTCCGTTATCTGTCCACTTACTTGTAGTACAAGCACATACATGTACGAGTACGCCTCTCAGCTCAGCTTCGCCCTGTTTCGCTGTCCAAGTGCGATTGACTAATGCATATGACTTTGACAATATACTGCCAGCAAAGCAAAATTCTATGTAGGGGGAAACAGCGTCGTATCGCAAAGTAACATTTGGCTCATCATATTTGGCCTGGGCTTGTTCCGAAGATCCGCTCCACGTGTTCTTTTATTTCCCTACTGCTGCTGCTGCTACTTCGTGCTGAAAGCAATTATCAATTGAAATTGGGGCCCAGCTACTTATTACGCTGGTTGGCTGGTACTATTGCTACTTACACTACTACCTCTATTAGTATCTGACAAGTGACAAGTGGGATCGCGGCAGCCACAAAAACCCTTGCGATGACTGCTTGCTTGGCTTATTTGCAGTACGAGTACATGTGGCACAAGAGGGGAGGTCCGAGCTAATACAGGGCTTAGAGGGTGCGCGAGGATCTTTTTCATCGACAATTACGGAGTACTACGATCAGGGGGCTAGTAATGGCATGTTTATCAGGGGACGGACGACCATGGTTAAAAACCCCCCAGGAAGGCCAGGATAATGCAAGTTATTTCCTGCTACTGCCCGGACGGAGTACGAGGTAGCACTCCGTAATCACATGCATGGCAGGGCTCTGCCTACTATCTCCGAATTCTCGTTCGAAACTGGTGACGAATTGACCATAGTTTTGTTGGGATCCATCGCAATTCTCTTTCTTTCGTTACAGGTTATGTAATGCTGAGAAGAGACCGGTGATGCAAATTGAGATAGTATCACTAACATCCCTTCATAGCTTTTTAAGTCTGTGGATTTTTTAGATTCAATGACCTGGCTGCCTGTCTTACTGCCTCTCTTTCTGCCTCATGGAGCACAAATAACGATAATAACAATAATAACAATGATTTATGACTGAAGCATGTTAGCTTATTTGCATCACTAATTACGCCAACAAAGAAGCCACACCTGAGTTAAAATGACGATTAACATTGACAACACCAAGCAAGACTCAGTGCCGTAATTTTAAAGCATGCTTGGCATGCTAGTCACGAGAAAGCCGTTGTGCGTATGGAGTTCCTCTACCACCAACTTCAATTGGCGCGATCAAAAATCATAGTAGTGATATTTGCCTCCTTGAGGTCTGCCCAATAATTCTATGATAAGGTCCACCAATTTACCATCTGCATTGCGAGAGGCCGGGCTCAAACCATGGTCGAGCTAACAATGATTCTTTAAAGTTAATCCCGAATCAAGGCAATGATCTACTTCGCGCATTTCCTTGTAATGACGGCAGATGAAAGGAAATTATACTGTGCTACTACCGGTAATGAGGCTCCACCGATGATTTCATTAACGCTTGTGGCGCCTCCCCAGTAATCGGTGAATCAAAATCTGTACTCACATAAATGGGTCACAATACGCAGTTCATGCTTTGGAGACGTTTCTACGGGCGTGTATTTGGTATGCAGTCTTTTCTCTCCCGCCACTGGCCTCTAGAGGAAGGTAATTACAAAAGGCTAAGGAGCAGTTGAGTCCGTTTTCATTGCCCCGAGACCCCCTCACAGGCGTCAGTGCGGAGTAATCCATGAACTAGCACCAAGACGTGTATTCTAATTCGGCGGCTGAAATGGATGAAATCATGGATGATTTCGAGTTGTCATGAAACTATGTATGAGGTGTCTACACCACCACCAATGCCAGTCGAATAGGCACTGGAAACTCGATGCATCATTTCACGGGCCCATGACAACTACAGCGGGAGGTTGACCTCCGGAGACAGCTCCGTGATACGGTGGCACCAGGCACAGACAAGGGAGGGTTGCATCAGCATGATGCGGTGGTGCTCCTAGCATCACTTACACAGTAGAGTTGGCGCCAGAAGCTCCAAGGAGCTCTGCCACCGCGTTTGCCTCGGAGCTTGCAGCTCATAAGATTAGACGAAACGTTTCTTAAGGGCGTTTGTTAAGCTAATGAGAGATTGAACATGTCATCTGATAATGAAACAAATGTTTAAACAGGTCTAGCCCGCCCAGCTAACATCTTCATAGAGGCACGCGCAATGCCGCCTTGAGACATCAGCTGGGCCACCATTCGCCAGGCCGGTGGAGCTGGTACGTACCCACCTACGCCGATCCCGATCGAGACAAATGGACGGCTGATGACTTCATCGATATGAATCGAACGAATCTGGGATCTGGGCACGGATCGAAGCTTCAGGCGTTGCTGTGGCACCCTGTTTGCCCGCTCTCGCTTGTCTTGGTGTCTTACCCTCATCCCTCTTCCTTCACCAAAGCGGTTTTGTAGAAATTAACCACGAGTCCATGCTTTCATTTCATACAGCGGTCAACGGTCAACCTGCGAAAAAGTGAACAAATACCTATCTTCGTAACCAGTACGGCAATATTGGCTCAACGCAAATTCCGAGCTGCGTCGTGTTGGTTGGAATTGCATTCTGATATAATAATCTGGTGAACCATGAGTTTATATGCTTGACACGCCTCTAACCTGTCCTATCACCCTTGCAGCGCTTCACCGTGGCACTGCTGAGTAGCTCCCGGCGACTCCCACTCATCTCACCACTAGCATTTCACCGGCCACCCATTTGTTTATTACACGAAATGGCGCCCAAAAGAAAGAAAGAGGAGCTCTTTGTAGCAGATTCACCTTCAGCTAAAGTCCGGCGCAGCTCGAGAAAGACTAATGGAGGTGGTAGCCAACAGCATGATAACTTTCGGCAAGGAGATGGATCGAAAGAACCCTTGGGCACGGCGGGTGGTTCATCTTCACAAGAGGCCTTTCAGCGGACCATGAAAGAGCTTGGAGAGATGGGGCTGAAGCTTCAAAGTGCCGTAAAAAGACAGCGACTCGCCGTGGAAACCTCAGACCTGTCCAAGTGTGATCCTGAAAAGGTCCGAGAGGAGGCTACGAAGAACAGACCAATTCTGAGGAGGAGAACAGAAGAGAGCCACGAGGAAGCCATTGAAAAAAAGCCCGTAGAGAAGCCCAAGGTCGACGAGGAGACGGAAACGGCCGATGCATCTGAGGGAAAGGCAGATACGGAGGCTATTGAGAGAAGTGCAAGACGACCGCCGCCCGTGAATAGCGACATCCTTCCATTGCCGTGGAAAGGGCGACTAGGTTATGTGAGTGCCGATATACTCGTACTGAAAACTATTGACGGCTGTCGTTGGACATTATAATTAAACAGTTCGCGTGGAGGCTAATGCGAGTATGCATAGGCGTGTCTAAATACATATCTCAGATCAGCTAACCCTCCGGTTTTTTCATCTCGAACCTGCCGCATTTCGTCGATTATTGAGCACAGATGCCCTCTGCAAGACCCAACGCAACCCGAGCATCACATAAAGAATCGACCCGACAAGACACAGCTGCCAGATGTTCAGAGAGGGTTAAAATTTGTCCAGGACCTAGGTCTTGCCAACGCTAGGGACATAGTCAAGATGCTGCGATGGAACGACAAGTACGGCATAAAATTCATGCGGCTCAGCAGCGAAATGTTCCCCTTTGCGAGCCATGAAGAGCATGGCTACAGACTCTCTCCATTCGCTGCCGATGTATTGGCCGACGCGGGCAAGGTAGCTGCCGAGCTTGGTCATCGTCTTACAACGCATCCAGGGCAGTATACGCAAATTGCCAGCCCTAGAAAAGAGGTTGTGGCTGCTTCTTTCAGGGATCTTGAATACCATGATGAGATGCTGTCTTTGTTGAAACTGCCAGAGCAGATGGATCGAGATGCCGTCATGATTCTGCATATGGGCGGTACATATGGCGATAAGGCGGCCACCCTGGATCGCTTTCGCGAAAACTACGCGAAACTGTCAGAGGGGGTGAAAAAAAGGCTGGTTCTAGAAAATGACGACGTCTCTTGGAGTGTTCATGACCTTTTACCCATATGCGAGGAGCTCAACGTCCCTCTAGTGCTAGACTACCATCATCACAACATCATATTTGACCCCAGCCTTCGTGAGGGCACCTTGGACATTATGAGCCTATACGACCGCATAGCAAAGACCTGGACAAGAAAGAGCATCAAGCAGAAAATGCATTATAGCGAACCAACAGCGGACGCCGTCACGCCTCGAGATCGACGAAAGCATTCCGCGCGTGTCAAGATACTACCGCCGTGCAAAACGGATATGGACTTGATGATCGAGGCGAAAGATAAAGAGCAAGCTGTTTTTGAGCTCATGAGAATTTTCAGGCTCCCAGGATGGAATCTCTTTAATGATATCATCCCCTATGAACGAGATGATGATCTCAGAAAAGAGGCTGCTCGAGAAGCAGGAAGAACAACGAAGAAGAATAAAAAGAACAATATTGCCAAGGAGACGAAAGACGCAGACCCCCCAAATACGATTAGCCTGGAAGAATTTGGTATGGGAGGACTGCAGAACCGGGTATATTGGCCACTGGGCATGGAAGAATGGCTGCGTCCAAGGAAGAAGGGGGTTAACAATAAAGCCAAGGCATCTGTGATCGGCGAATAATAGAGGTGAAAGATCTATCATGGCAGATGAGAGGAAAGGAGATCGTAAACGAGAAGACTGCTTATACATGTAACACAGGTGAGTTGTACAACAGAACAGAGAGATTGTGTGAGAAGAAAGATATGGATGAAATACCCATCACAATTAACAGGAATAATTCCGAGAGAGATTAAATGAGAATGTAAGCTTTGTGATTAGGTATTATGATGACTTTTCTTATAAAAGAAGAAACCCCCAGAGTTGAGTCCTGCGGTGAAGTCGTCTCTAATAATATGGCCCTAGCTTTTTTGGGCAAGCGGTACCGAGGCATACCGCCAGCAAAGGTAGTTAAGTAGGTACTCCGTGCGAGGAAAAAATCTTTTCGCTTATCTCATATATATGCACACTGTATAAAAATGCTTGCACCTACCTTTCCAGAGATTCTGCTTTGCACCAAACATCACTCCCAATTCCTTATTGTTTCCGTTGTGCATAAAAGTTTGTTATTTTGTATTATTACAAGCGAACTCATAGATTTCATGATGTCTGCCAATGGTTTTGATGGCAGTACAAAGGCGTTCCTTGAGTGGTTCAAGTCTCTTCCCGGGTCTACGTTTTCTGAACATATTGAGATTAGCGACCTCCGAGGAAGATATGCAGGCCGCGGCATAGGTTTGTTAGCTAATGAGCTCTTCGTATGGCATTACATTGATTGACAATAATATGACAGTGGCACTTCAGGATATCCCCGCCGATACAGTCTTGTTTACTGTACCACGAAGTGGGATAATAAACATCGAGACGTCTGAGCTTAGGGAGAAGTTACCAGATGTCTTCCTCAGTCAAGATACCGCCATGGAAGTGGACGGCAAGCCGCAGCAGGATCCTTGGAGCACATTGATAATCGTCATGCTGTTTGAGTATTTCAAGGGAGACCAGTCGAAATGGAAGCCGTATATTGATGTCCTTCCAGCATCGTTTGAGACGCCCATGTTTTGGTCTGACGCTGAGCTCGATGAACTTCAGTCAAGCGCTACGCGGTCAAAAATTGGGAAAGACGATGCTGAGAAAATGTTCCACGCCAAGATTTTGCCCGTCATCCGTGGAAATCCTGACATCTTCCCAGCTAGCCAGGCGTATAGCGACGACGACCTTATCCTGCTGGCGCATCGCATGGGAAGCACCATAATGTCATACGCTTTTGACTTTCAGAATGAAGATGATGAAGAAGAAGACGATGCCGAAGAATGGGTCGAAGATCGTGAGGCCAAGTCCACAATGGGCATGGTACCGATGGCTGATATTCTCAATGCCGATGCTGAGTATAATGTGCGATCCTATCTGATACAAGTCGCCTCTTAAATGGTAGGCCATGCACTTACCCGTATTATACAGGCACATGTCAACTATGGAGATGATGCCCTTACCGTGGCAACATTACGGACTATCAAGGCTGGCGAAGAGATATTAAACTACTATGGCCCCCACCCGAACTCAGAACTTCTTCGTCGCTACGGCTATGTGACTCCAAAGCACTCTCGCTATGATGTCGTTGAACTTCCCTGGAAATTGGTCGAGGATGCCTTGGTAGCAAGCCTGGGTCTGTCAGGGGATCAGTTGGAAAATGCAGTGAGTTTTTCTTTCTTAACACGTATCTAGTGTCAAGACGCAGGCTGATGTCAAATAAGCGAGAGTATTTGGATCTGGACGAAATCGAAGAGACATTTGTTTTGGAGCGAGAATCAGATGAGCCTAATCCGGATGGTACATTTACCAGCCCAGCTAGATTTAGCGAGATACCAGAAGATCTCCGAGATCAGCTTAAATCGTTTCTTAAGGCTATTCGAAAAGCGGATCCCTCATGTATTGTCGACAAGCGGAAACGTGACGAGATCCAACATACTGTACTCATCAAGGCACTTGATGCTCTCACATCGCAGTATCCGACGACCATTCTGCATGACGAACGGGTTCTTTCGGGTAGCGATATTAGCGAGCGATATAAAGCCGCTGTTACAGTGAGGCTGGGGGAGAAACGATTGCTCCAAGAGGCTAGAGTCTACCTGTCGGGGATCGCTTCCGATGCCACTTCGGACGAGACTTCAGCACCAAATAAGAGGACTAGGCGGTCAGACTGAAGCGACAGATCAGTTTATGTGGCTGGCCCTCGCCATGAAACCTTTTGGTGTTCACGGATAGGATGGCACTATAAGCAGATTAAATTGGGCTAGCATTGGCATTGTGGCCGGCTAAAAAAGATATATATGACCTGTGTAACGAGGCAACCTGATCGAAATGTCGTTCAGATCCCCAGAGCCTCGGATCCACATGAAATGCGAACCACATGGTCGAAGAATGCCTAGCAAGGCAACCAAATCAAATCAGGCAACCTCAGTGATCTTGTCCAAAAAAATTATTATATCTCTCATTGCCTGTCTCCTTGAATATAAATATTTCACTCAGTCATCATACTCCTGTCTACCTGAAAATGCAATAATTCCCAGCCCTCAATTTTCTATCCTCAAGCTTTGCCAGCGCTTGTGAAGTCGTGCTGCTTTTTACAGATTCTGTTATTTTTCAAACACGTTATGTTACCGCATTGCATCTCATCAACAACTAATATACACAGCGTTAATCGCGCGTGTTATTAATTGAGAATATGAGTATGTCAGGTAAGCCGACAGACGGTGTAGCGAAGTTGTAGGGTTTACTAACAATTCAATGAAGGCTGCGCTACTCATTCACCGCTTCATCAGCACATCTGCTATACCTTGTGATGGGTATTTGAAGTCGCACGACCGAACCGACGCATGCAAGCGGCTGCATACGCTTGGGTTAGCCCATACGAATTGCCCATCAGAGTGCAATTTTTTTTTCACACCATCACCAGCATAACATGGAATACTGCAATCAGATTCAAATGGTGACATGAAATCATGCCTCTTCATCATGTCTTGGCGCGTTGGGCTCCATCAAAAACATCACTGTACGGATCCCGGTCTGTGAATCATTTTGCACTTTCACATTCAGGCCGACATATGAGAGAAGGACTCTCGGGAGCCGGACAGTGCTCTACCCGACAAACCCTGGGCATTTAGCAATCAAAGCCTAATGTCAGTCTCCAGCTTTCGTGTAACCCTCCGTTGTATGGAGTTGCAGATCTGTTGTCCTACAGACGTGGCATTCATTCGGCTGCTGAACCCCCGACAATGACGAGTTTTCCAATCATTTGTTTTTCTCGGCGTTCTATTTTTTTTTATTTCCGCCTTCCTCGTATAGAAACGCAAAATTCTGCTGCTGGTTTTGGCTAGTGCAAAATGGCAATCTGGTTGAACGTGGCGGCTCGTCGCATTCGTTGATAATGGCACGATTGCTTCAGCATAGCGAGTTGCCAGGCTTCCGCATTTCATACGTCCTCCGGCCCCCACACGTGTGAATGCAAACCGGGATGGGCTTGTGGTGCATGGTGGTGCTCTACCAGTATGATACCATCAGTCGACCGCGGTTATTTTCTGGCCGATGGGGGCGTAATGGGGAACACCCTTCCCGAGCCTTGTCACCACACGGTGAGAAATGATAGGCTCACTCAAGATTTACGAATGCCCAAAGGTCCATAATCTTTTCCCCCGGTCAAAACGTGGTGGTCTATTGGTCCACGACCCCAGGGGGTGGTGTTCGACTTTCTCTGCGACCTTTTCCAAGCTTAGACTGGTTTCCGGAGCCAGCGAGCCTGCCTCCACTGGAAGCATCTCAAAGCCCGCGGAAAACCACTGTTGGTGGCGTGGGTGTACAGGAAAGCTGAAATATTCGACCTATGGCAGACTGATTATAGCCAAGAAAGCAGTACGTCTAGCATCTTTTGCTGGCCTATCACATGGTTGCCAGTATCGCGGAGATCTTGTGACCAGGGTTTGATAAAAGTGGTGTTGTGTGCAGCTGGCACGCCAGCCGTGGGACATCTGGGGAGAGCCCAATAGTCTCTTCTCATGCGCAAGAGATGAATAATGTTGGCAGAGAACGAGGCAAAGGCAAAGCTAGAGCCTAATGCATTGACAACTTGCTCTCACCGGTTCGGCAACGAGTGTTTACGAGGCGCTACCACTGATGTACGTCGACGTCAACTTGGTCCTAAGCCTACCTTGCATAATTTTGAGCCGCAAAATCCGCAACTGTCAGCGTGGAACACCCTCTTTCCTTGTTCAATCTCAATACTAGTGGCCGACTGCCTTCATCGTACTGCAACGTTTGATGCGTTGCATCTCGGCCTAACTTTGGCCGGTAATTAATATTTGATACCTAGCCTTAGGCAGCGATACTTGTGGCGTTTGTTGGATGGTTGGCGAAGGTAAAGAGCCTCAAAGTCATAATATGTAGCTCTGCGCCGTACCTTGAGACTACATGTATCGTCTTCCTAGGCGAGTTGTATCGTTGACTTACTATCTTGCCGAAACACCAGTCTTGAGCGCAGCCATTCGGGCCATACACCAGTGAGAAAATAAGGCAGACATCATGGGGAGTGGCGTGAGTTTTTCATTTCAATCTATAATAACACGAGTCATTTATCATTTCCTCGTCCGACTTTTGCGTCGAATGTACAGAGTACTAATTTGTATTATTATCATAGGCCAAAAGTAAAAGTGCGGGGGCAAGTAGCAGCAGTCACCGTCTCAACTATGACCCAACGAGCTTTCTCTTTGTGGTCAACAAACTAAGCGTGCAGCTTGACGAGAATTTGCTAAACGGAGACCCTTGGTTCAACCGCGTACCGCCAACTCGACCTAGCGGATTCAACGGCGAGATCCCTGGTTATGTTATGAGATATCAGCATGGCCAAGTAACGGTAGCTCATGGCTATAAATGGTGGCGGGGGGATGTACAGGAAACCGCCTGGCCTCCTGGCAATATTTGCTTGTATGATGCTGATGGAAATCCGGTTTATACTGACGACGGCCAGCTGGCGTACGCTCCTAAGTACAAGGAGCTCGCAGTGTTTTCATGCAACCCCCTACTCCCCATCGTGGTCGATAACGGAGACCCACTGTCCGCCAACGCCGCGCTGGATCGGAGCCCTCTTCTGTTCTTTCATCCTCCCTCCCAGCCAGGAGTATCACAGGCAGTACACCCAGACAGTCCCATGGGGCCGGGCCCTGCGCCTTGCAAATATGTTGCGGGAGCAGGCCCAAGCTGGATGCCTAGCTTGGTGCCGAAGACATACCGCAACCCCTACAGTCACGCGGCTCGATCAGTTGGCCTTGCGGGAGAGCTTCCCATTGTCCTCGGTTTGATGGCATTTAGCGAACCCGTAGGTGAAGGTGGAAATTCGGCGATACGAACGTTTCTGGGAGACGGTCAAAACCATGGCAGATGGAATGGCGGATGGTGGCATCATGCTGCAGCTCCGCAGGGCTGTAAGCTCCCCCTTCCCTTTTACTAATGTGTCTTCTTTATTCTGGGAACCTTTATTCTTTTGGTCCTTGAGCTATGCCACATGATTGAGATCATAGGACGCTAATCATATAAGAATAGATGCGCTTTCCACCGCAGAAGACCCACAGGGTTTCTTCATTTCTATCCACCTTGATCCTGATAATCCCGAGTACTCCAATGAAGCATACATCGGTGAAATGGAATGGAGGGGTATCATTGTCCGGGACCATGGACGATCTTGATTGAGGTGGTTCGCCGCCCTGGCGTCTTTTATCTTGACTACGGCCCCTTTCTGCTTTTCATGTTACTTTTTTTCTTTTCCCGTTCTTGATTTGTTTTTGTTGTATTTCGTGTATTTTCTTTTTCTTTTTATGAGGAATGATTTCAACTTGATCACGTTTGTCGATGGATGAGGGGAATACTTGATACGTTACGGCTTCATTCAGGAGCATCTTGGACCTACCTTGCTCCTGCTTCTTTATAACGCATGAGGCCGGATTTTTCTTTTTCTTTTTCATATTCATCACCTTCTTTTACATTGTCTTTATGCGCCGCTTTCTTTTTTTTTTCTGCCCTACGACAGTTGGATGATATGATGCGATAACAACAATTTGAAAGAATATCAATTTTCTTTCTTTGAAAAAAATATTGTTTGAGTAATTCGAATTTCAATTTATTTAATCACATTCATCTAGCTATTATAAAGGTGATGGTGGCATAATAGCTCCCTCTATGTTTAGATCCACCTCCTCCTTCTCATCCTTCCTCTCCTTTGTGCATGGCTTTGACCTGGGAGACAGTGTTCATCGGCCCCCCCCCCCCAAAATTCTCATGAGCCCTCGTTAAATCGCTATACTGTGAAGACTCTACATGAATATATTTACGACTTTTGTCGCTCCCTCCTTTCCACATATTTTTTTATGCCGCTGGTTTGTAGAATGAATGGCCAGCCGCTTACATTAGATACCTCTGTCTCTCTGTCTGTCGTCACCCGCATAATACTTATATATCGAGTGAAGTCGTATAAATGGCTTAGGCTACGTCAGGCAGTCGAACAGCGATATCTCCAGATTGCGTGATATACCGGACCCAGGGGAGAGAGGGATATTGAAGCTAGAATAAGAGAAACAACAGATTAGCATGGTATAAAAAAAGAATTAAAAGATCAGGCAGGGGCTTGGAGACTCACCTTGGGCTCTGTAATCTTGAGATATCGGACCTGGATTCCGCTCGTTGTAAAGTAAGGAATCTCAAACTTGACTTGGATAGGCCGCTTGGCACCCTTACCGCCGATTCCACCCATGCTGCCTCCAAACCCACCCGTCATTCCACCACCGTGCTCGTCATCTCCTCGTACGCTGGGAAGACCCAGTTCCGCACGCATGAGGAATTCCTTGTTGCCGCCGAACTGCTTGATTTTCCAGACAATGGCGCTCTGTTCAGGGGCGTAATGCACAGAGCCGATGTTTGTTCTGAAGCGGGGACTGTCGGCGTCGTCGGGGACGGGGACGATGATCTCGACGTTGTTGGCCGTGCTTCGTCGCTTGAACTGAGCTTTGGCCTTGAGCATGTATTCGATGCGGGAGCCGGAGTGAGACTCGACGAGGCACTCGACCCAGATCAGGGGCTTGACTTGAGTGTTGAGGCGGTAGGACATGAGCTCGAACTCGCCGTCGGGAGGGATGAAGGAAATCGTACGGTCGTTTTCGAAGCGGGAGAGTCGAACGCACTGGTGGAACTTGACGTCTTCCATCTCAATGGCCTTGCCACGTGTCGTCCGGCCGGTCGTTTCAAACATGACTTTGTCGTTGAGCCCCAATCTTAGCTCGGGCATGCCGCTGAGGTAGCACTTCATCTTGATGGCACCGAGAATCTCACTCCTCAGCACATTTCCGTTGGCGCTGACGAGGAGGTTCAAGCTCTCAACAACGTCCAAGAAGACCTCGTTCTTGCGGTAGCGGATACCCTCAGACCGCCAAGAGACAGCGTTGGTTACGGCAATTGGCGGGCGTGCCTGGATCTCAAGCTTGTGCGATTCTTGGGTGATATACTCCTGCAAGATCTTGGATTCGGTGGTCTGCGGGTAGCCAAAGTCCATCATCTCATCGAGAAGCTCGTAGATGACGACAAAGTTGTCGCGGATGGATTCTTCTTCTAGGGCCTTGAAATATTCGGTGAAGACCTCGACGACCTTGTGTAAGAAGAGCAGAATCTCGGCGGCATTGGTGTTGCGCTTCGTTAGCGCAAGGAGGTACAAGTTGTTGTGGCGGATGTATAAATACTGCGCACACGTGTGTTAGACTAGACACTTCTTCTCCCCAATCCTTGTTTTTGCGCATATCTCTAATAAGAGCCATCTAGGGAGTTACTGACGTTGATTCCTTCGTGGGAGAAGCATGGTGGAACGGCTGACGACTCTTCCTCGGCTTCTGAGAGTAGGACGGGGAACTTTTCGACGGCGGACATGGGAATGTCACCCCTATAGTTTCGGGCGAGGAGGGTCTGAGAGATACCATGTTAGATAAGGCCAGTAGACGACACAATTTCCCCCAAGCTTCCAGATTCACAGTACCTTGCCCTTCAGGTCCAGGAAGAAGAGTGCGGATGCCATGATGAGGATGATATATGAAGAGGACGAAGACGCAGGTTAAGCGGCCAGGAGAGATGGCGGGGAGGAGGGGCGCCTAGAGGGACGAGTTCGGGGATTGGCACGCCGGCCAGGGACTGAGAAAGACGAGAGAGGATCTTGTCATGCACGGATCGCAGGTCTTGGGATTCCTCTGGCTGGTTGGGGCGAGTTCAGAGCAAGGCGGGTATCATGATGGCGCGAACTGGAGAGCTGGTTTCGCGACTACGTAGCTGGAAATTAGGCCCCTACGAATCGGACAACTGGTTGCTCACCGCAGTCGTGGAGGGCCTATTGCGGGACAGGGATAGGAGCGGCCGGTAAAACAGTGGCTATTTGGCGATAAGGATCACGTGAGATTAATCTGTGTTCCTGAGCAGCCCCACCAAATCAAAAAAAAAAAACAATTGATACAAAGAGGGAGACGAAATTTTATTCTTTCTTCTTTTCTTTTTCCTTTCTCTTCAACGCGCCCATTAGACAGTGCAACTCATATTTTGAACCTGCGATTGGATGGCATTCTGTCATGACAGTCACGGGGCCGTGGATGAGTACGCGATTTGGCGGTGCGGAGAAGAGGAAACTTGTTTCATATTGGTTCTTTAAGAGCTGCCCGCGTGTATTTCCTGCTTCGGCAGGATTTGATTGCTTGGGCGGCGTCAGAGGAGCCGCACATTTACCAGCGATGAAGCTGATTCGTAACTACATCTACGGGCTTTGCCTTTGGAGGGAGAGCTCTGCTGGATGCGCATGATGTCGATAATTGCCGTGATTGCTGGCGTGAACAGCCCAAATGCCTACTGCTGGTACTACTATTCTTGTCTGCTCTGTGTGGCATGGGTAGAGAGCTGGGAGAGCTATCTTTGTGAACGAGCTTCCTCCAATAATGGCTTCGCATGGCTTTGTTTGTCCCGCACCGCGCGGAGACGGCAATCCAAGCCAGATCCATGGAAGCACCACGACCTGACCGTACATGAAAAACGACCTGTTGTACCCATCGCCTAACAGTACAAGTACGAACTATCCTAGACTACAACTACACTCATCAAACGGGGGCAACATACAAGTAAAAGTGCGTCATGTGAGGGCTGGAAGCTAGCAGTTTGCCGAGTGGCATGCTGGTGGCTCACTGCTCGGAGCATTTCTGCGAATAGATATTTGACCGTCTGAGACAAGCCCGTGGCCATTGTTGGGGAAGACGTCAAGGTGCCTGTGCTAGTACCCGATGCACCGCCTGATGATGCTGAGGTCTGAAGCTATCTGGGATGCGTTGGAATGTGTGGTTTAGGGGAGTGAACAGCCCTTGCTGCTCTTTTCCTCTTCTAAGACAACCATGCAGAAGATGCCGTGCTGCTACCATTGCATGGGACGGAGTACAGACACAGGTTATCCGAGATGTCTCATCCGGGGTCCCCGCATTTGAAATCAGATTCGGGGTAACTGTGAAGCCTCGCTCAGGATTTAGCGATGCCCATCTCCTGCTACACGGCTTAAGCTTTGTTGGGAATGTGGCTGTTCAAATACTAGCCTGGGCCTGGTGTGTGCCAAAAGTGCTACTACTAGGTGCCTTCGCTATCGCTATCGATCGCCTCAGAACGAATATTGGAGATGGAGGTGCAAGTCTACCGACGGGCTCAACTCTACCTCCCCACCTGCGCCTGTTTTGGTGAGAATTCTCATGGCCATGTGAACATCAAGCCCTCTTTTGACACCGTTAGTGGCTCCAGATTACCCCTAAGCCCCCACCACTGGGCAGGATGCGGGCATTCCAATCAAGACAAGTGCATGTTCCCAAAGTACAAGCATGGAGGGCGAGAAGCGGTGGGAGGGGAAGAAGCACATGAAGACCGGCCTGAGGAATTTGGGTGGGGGCCGGCGGAAAAGTTGGAGCAGAGAAAAGACGAGCGTCACATTGCATGTGATTGTGGTTTTCCTTGTGAAACACTTCGGCACGTGCTTGGAGCTGGGCTCGAAGCGGCCCCGAATGCCGTTTTTTTCTTCTACAGCATGCCTGGGCTTAATTTAGCAGCAGTGACAGCACCAGCATCCGGACCATTGGAGGATTCGGGGTAGCTGGTAATGGCAATTGGCTCTGGCTGCTCTTGGGAGGGAGACTAATGTAGGCCTTTGGTTTTAGCCTTTACATGGAGGACAAGTACGAAAGGCATGGAGTAGCTTAACCAGCGTCTGCGGCCGCCGTCTCTCTGCTCCGGAAAAGCAAATGATGGGATGCCGATGCCAAGCTGTTGGTGACAAAAGGGCGATGGATCAAGTCGCCTCCCAGGCCGGGCGAGAAGATTGCAGGCTCAACTGATTCATCACGATGTGCTTCGCAAGGATGGCACAGGTCTGCTGTCAATGGTGAATTGCGCTGCAGCCATCTCAAACAGCTTCCCAATCGGCTTTCCAAGTCGGCGCAATGTCTTGCCTCCATGTGGCATTTGCCAACGCCATTCCGCGTCCGCTCCACCCGCGGAAATAGCTGGGAGAAAGAGAGAGAGGGCACCAGTCAAGAGACGAGACTCGACTCTGTGTAGCGGTATCGCAGCAGGCATCAGCATTTCAAGGTCCATGGCAATGGAATATTCGGCTCTCTCTTCCACCATTTGCAGCTCGACCTACTACTAGTAGCACATGCAAGCTTCATACTTGTACATGCTAGTGCAGCACCCACCGGCCCTGCTCCATAATCTCCATCAGGCCCCCATTGATAACATAAACAAGCCGAACCTGGAACCTCTCCCAAGCCTCCGTCTCTCCCAGGGCCCGGCGCCCTCTCCAAGGACCCTGCCAGACCCTGCAGAAATGGGGGGCCGGTCCCAGCGCCTGACCTTGGCCTGCGATAGTAAAAGGTGCTCCGTACGAGCAGCCTAATTGCCTAGCATGCGACCGTCCGGCCCAATGCGGTGCTGAGGTATCGACATTTGCGTTAGTGCAAGGTCTCGTACGTAACAGTCACCACACCACGGCGTCACAGAATCCCCAACAAATGGACGATCTAACGGGGTGACGAAGCAGGTGAATGAGTAGAAGTACCAGTACTGTAGTTGGGCGGTGGTAGTTGATGAGTCCGAGTACGGGAGCAGTGAGTGAGCGTAGCATTTATCCATCCATCCATCCATCCATCCCAGTACAGTATATATTAGTAGTAGAGCTGCAGGCCAGCATTAGCATCAGGGGGGGTTGAAAAGAAGAGAGAGCATGAGCATGCACCACACCAATATCTTGCCTGTGATCCAGGTACTAGATAACTCTTACCAAGTAATACGGCGAATGTTGTTTCGTCCTGACTCGGCGCGCGTGTGCACCAAGTTGAAAGTGGATTTCCATTGCTATTTTTTATTTTGACCTATGCCCTCTATTTTTTTGGCTTTTTTTTTTTTAATTAATTGTTCTATGCACCCCTTGAGAATACTACTGCTGCTGCTGCCGCTGCTACTACTAGTATTACCCTCGTCGGCTGTTTGTATGTAATTGCCGTGGTCCCTGTCTCTCTTATCGCCATTGTCATCATCACCATTTTGCTATCCACGTGCTCAGACCACCCTGGGCTGCTCAGATCTTGTCTCCTTCTTTCTCTCTCTTTTTCTCTCGTTTTGGTGTGATTCTTGGTGGAAGAAGAAGCTACTGCAGCAGATCGAAGCCATCGTCGTCATTCATTCGTTGCCACTTTCATCATTCTCTTTTCTTTTTCTTTTTTCCCTTTTACCTTTATACCTACTAGCCCGCACTTTGCCCGGCCTTTATTCCCGCTGCACAAAAACCCCTGCTGCAGCTACTGCTGCTACATTCTTACAAGTACCACTGCCGCCTGTAATTGGAGCCGTGCTTGCGTGCTTATCAGCCGTTTTCCTCCCACATGGACCGCAATCACATGCATCGCCAGACGCTCTCCAACAGCCACAACTCGACGCCAGCTTCGGCCGGTCCGCTCTCCCTCGGACCATCACTGGCACCATTGCCGCCTCCTCTGCCGCCTCGACCTCGACTCCCGCATATCGACTCCCTCACCTTTGACCAGCCCTTGAGCAGCATCAGCGCCGACTCCAGATCCCCGAATGCGAATGCGCCGCCTCTGCGATCGTTGTCTCCCCGGCCATTGACGCGGCACCCTCCAAACTACTCACAGATTCACCACCACTCTCCAGTTGCGCCGCTGGCATCGCCGTCGTCGATGCACAGCCATCGCCAATTCACGAGCCCGTCCGAAAACGACAGGCTTCCTCCGCTGGTGCACCATGACGCCGACAATCGTATCTTGCCGTCGTTGAGTAGCATCACTGGCGACATCGAGCCGCATCGCCAGCCACAGCACCAGCATCTTCACAATCCGCCGCCGCCGCTGCACCCAAACCACTGGCCGTCGTCCTTCAATGCCTCTTCGGCCGCATCATTAAATTCGTACCGACAACCACCGCCTTTTTTCGCTCCCGACAGCCCTGCGACAATCATGGACATCGACGGCTCGGCAAGCATAGCGAGTGCGACTTCGCCCTCGCCAGATCGCCTCTATGAGGGAACACCAACCCCGAGCAGTCTCACGCTTGACGACCCAGACGTGCGGCTTGCGGCCGAAGCTCTGGGCGATTTGAGAGCAGGTGAGTAATAGTTTGGAAGACGAGATTGTTACATCTATTCCCGTAGTAATTGCTTCTTTTTTTTCACCGAATTCTTTCAACCTGGACTACCACTCATTCTCAGAGTTACAAATTGAATACTAAGTTTTTGATTACGCAGACTTTGTATCATCACCGCCCGACACCTCCTCACTGCCTCCCATGAGCCCACCCATCGCACCGTTCCAGCTTCAGCAGATAAAACCACGGTCGCCGAAGCCTGAGCCCCTCTTATCGCTCCTTACGACGGCTCATCCCCTCGTCGCCTCTACAATTGGCGGCGCCAGCTCAGCATACGGCGGCGCTAAGAATTTCTCTCCGCGATTCAAGTCAGGCGCCGAATATGTCGAGGGTTACTTGACCCCTATCGCCAAAACCGTCAATTCTGTGGGTAGAGTTACGGGCGTTGAGGGAGGTGTACGATGGTTCCTTGGCACCAACCGCCGACATCCAGCACCAACTTCAGACCCCGATTCGAACAGCTCCAACAAGAGACGAAGGACGGGAGAGAGCAGCAGTAGTAGCAGCAGTGGCGATGCTCAAGGGTCACCCGACGTCAACGGTCTTGACGATTCGTCGTCTGTCATGTCAAAGACACCTCGTCGCCTGTCGACCGCTAGCACCGTAGACACGCTACCGGCCTATGACGATCTGCGCTCACCTGCATACTCCGAAACAGCGCCCGCGACTCACAAACCACCAAGCAGCCAACCGTGGCAGACCCGCTTAATGATGTCTACATCAGGATTAAGCGTTGCCATGAGCGCTGAGAGTCTGCGCAGTTTGAAGTATTGCTTGCGCTGGCTTCGGTGGACCAACGACCACATGAATCGAGTCATCCTGAACCTGAAGCACGCATTGGAGGAATATGAAAAGGCAGAGAGGAAAGAACAGTCAGAGGGAGGGCTATCTACAAGCAACTCGAACGAGACCGAAAATATGGATGTTGACGGTACGGAAAAGAGCGAACAGAAGCCGAACCCATCACGAAGCGAACTCGCCGCCCGAATCAACAGTCTCAAGGGCGATATCCTCAAGACACTTCAAGATGTCATCAACAATGTGTCTAAATATGCTGGTGGCGCGCTTCCCGAGAACGCCCGAGTGCTTGTTCGCCGCCACCTTACCAGCCTCCCCCAGCGCTTCCGCCTTGCAACCATGTCTGAGAGGCAATCCGATGGTGCTGACCGAGACAACGATTCGGCATTGCGCGAGGGTGCGCAAAAGGTGCTAGTATTGGCTAAGGAGGGCCTCGACATGGTTACACAAGTGACTGGAGTTTTGGATGGAACGATTGTGAGCGCCGAACAGTGGTGTGAGAGAATGGGAAAGAAGCGAACGGACGGTAGGGAGGAAGAAGAAGAGGCTGCAGTTATGCAACAAGCAGAGTTTGGCAGCGATGTGAAGATGGGCTAGAGTTGGACTGGATACCCCAAAAACATACCAATCACGGTACGATTCAAAAGGAGACGACAAATGAGGGAGAAGTGAACAAAAACTACAAAATCCAACAACAGACAGTGGCTGAAAAGCCTGGGGGCAGAGAGATATCCAAGGAGTGCAAAAGATGAGATAGGGTGACAACAGGACTTGATCTTGTCTCTGGCTCTGGGCCATGCTGAGCCCAGTGCGTAGATGACGGCTTTTGCAAGGCACCGTGGGAATGGTTCACTGAAATGTGACCATTTGTTTCTCGTTTTTCTTTCCGTTATTTCTTCGCGATAACCCACACATATTCCTTCGTTTATATGTTTTTTTCCTATCTATCTGGGGAGTTTTAATCCACCCAGATGATGTCTCAATTGTGTAATCTACGAGTTGTTGGACAGGGACCTAACGGGACATTCCTTTTGTTTTCGAGCGTTGATTGTAACTTTTTCTTTTCCCCTTTTTCCTTTTTTTTTTCCTTTTTCTTTTTCTTTATTCTATGAGCTTTTCTGAGATATGAAGGCTTTCGGTCGATGAGCGATATTTTTTTCTTGTTCTTTTATGTAACTAGTTGTATTTGAAGGCTCGAAGAAAAGTAGCGGGGGTGTGTGATTGGCAATGATGAATGCGGGATGCATTACTTGCGAGACAGCAATTGATAATTTCATTATGGTCATGATTCGCTGTTACTATTGCAGGCTAGTGTGTGTTTGTTCGAGGTGATGGATAGGCATTACCTTTGTGATTGTAGATTTTTGTCTCCTTTTATGTATACTGGCGTTGTTAAGACGCTGATGTTGGTGTGTTGCCTAGAATTGCTCAATCTGGGTCAGCCTCCGCATGAAGCATTACATAGGCTCAACAAGAATCCTTTCTCTGCAATGAGGACGAGCAGAATTCCGTAAAGAGATGGGGCAGCTGAAAATAGATGAAGCTGATGATAGCGGGCCAGTGCCATTGGTAGATTGTGGCTTGTTGGATGCATCCATGATGTGCAGGATGCGAAATGTTGCTCGGTTTGAGTTGCAGGTTAACCGTGCCATGAAGCAGGCCTAGAAAACATGAAACCAGTCGAAATTTCCACTTATATCTTTACCATTGATAATGATGATGCCCAAGAGGGAAATAAAATAAAACTTATAAATCCGGCACTGCGTCCGGTAGTGATGCAGCTCGGGATGAATCGGACGGTGGGTAATTTCGGAGTTGATATGGTGTTCCAGCGAACTGTATGCTCCTTCTCGACGCTGACGGTGGAATCTTTGAATTGCGTGATTCAGCTCAGCTGTGATTCCAAATGAAAATGAGTTTATTTCAGTGTTACTATTTTTATGGCGGGTGGAAGAAGTATGATAAATGCATGAGGTATATTGAATTTCGTCACGACAGAGTACAAAGTCGCCATCTAACTGGATATCTCACGGATAGATCAAGTAGAGGTGAATCATGTAGAACTGCCATCATAAGGTTTGTTCGTCATAAGTGAAATGTAAACAACAGTCACACTCCTCAAAGGCAGCTTCTGTCTTGTTTACTTGCGTTTACACTCTCACTAGGTATAATTCATTGTTACATTTGCTACGAAATGCTGTGATATCGTCAACTAGAATAAAATAGGTATTGTTGTAATACTAGCTCTCTGCGAGTTTGACAGCGTAAAATTCATAATTATCAGCTCACATCACGAGCATACTGAAATAATGAAAGGAGAAGAGAGGTGGATTTCTTGTACTTTACTCTTCAGGTCTTCGGCGAGTAACAACTGATACTTTGAAGGAATTCCACATCCCATTAATCATCTTCGGATACTATTGTTCAATGCTCTTAACACCGGTCAAGCAGAGTCGTCAAGATAATTCCCGCGGAAAAGTGTTTGTTCTGCTTGGATATACCTAGTAGTATTGAACGCTCTCCTTCACCGTTTAGTAGACATCATAGCCGATTCCATGTCGATTGCATGCCATTGCTCACCAATCCAATCCAGCATGGAGACAATATCGGCGTTTATTACAAAACAAAAAAAACAACAATGGAACACTCCGTCGTAGAGGTCTACGCAAGCCAGAATCGTATCTCCAACAGCGCTTCAATCACGGAGGATGCCTTAAATCCTGGAGTCTTTCTAGGGTAAGCAGACAGGCAGCTGCGGGACATGCCGCAGTCTCCAGGTACATGGTCCTTGTACCTGGCGGTATCATCCGCAGCACCAGCTGACTCATCTCCTCTCCTTTGCTGCGAATTCACAGAGTGGAGCGACAAGAGCTTCAATTACGCGTAGTTACATAATCCAAGATTTCGGAAGCTCTTCCGCCTGGGGCTTTTGCTATAGCTGGCAGGAAAAGTCTGTGACGTACCTCAAACGACCATCTGATCCATTTCTGGAATCTGCCGCGATACAGGGGGTTCCGCAGTTCATGCGATGCGGGGGACCACAATATGCTGCGCGCCTAGGCGGATGGATAACATGCCGAATAGAAACTTGGAGAAGAGGAGGGAGCAGGGAAAAAAAAATAGGAGGGAGGGGCAGTTTCAAACAGCTTAGACGATCAACTTTGGTGCTATGTGGATGGGGCTGAAGAAGGAAGAGAGAGATAGACATGAGATATATAAAGACCCTTTGACATCACCAGTTTTTAGAAGAATAGAAACAAGCACTTCAGAACAGTTTTCACATTCACAACAATCTCAATTGACCAACATTCAATCGCAAAACTTGCATTCTTCAAACATCTTATTTACCTTAAACAACAATCCAATCTACATTCGATACAATGGCTGCCAAGAGAGTCCTCGTTGTTCTCAGCTCCCACGACAAGATCGACGCCATCAACAGGCCTACTGGCTGGTATCTCGTACGCTATCCTCTCTCACATATGAAAAAAAAAAAAAAAAAAAAAAAAAAAAAATAAAAAAAAAAAAAA
>JARFTM010000125.1:0-96822 GCA_030278935.1 Trichoderma polysporum | reverse complement strand
CTTACTTGTGTGTGTGTCTTGGGAAGGTTAGCTGGAAAGGGTGCCCTGGCCGGATTTGAACCGACTACCTCATGCGATGAGCGCGCATAAAGCCTGCCAGACGCTTAGCCACTGCGTCACAGGGGCAGCTAGCCTTCTTAGCTGCCCAACTCTCTTTTCTGTCCTTACTCCAGGGCTTTTGTGAGAATTGGATTATCCATTTAAAAATTGATGTATATCACATGCAGTTGTCCGGGTTTAAATTAGTAAGTGACGCCATAACTCCCTCTCGTACAACATATGAGTAGTCAACTTTTCCCTGTTTTCTTACGGTCAATGTAATTTCTCCCTGTTGGTTATTTAGCCTTCGGATTAACGGATTCGTAAATTGGTTATGCCGGTAGCAAACTAATTTCTTAATTGCGCGATATGTTGAGTGCCTTGACTCCTATGGTTCACTCTCTGATTTCTGAATAATGATCAGATTAGCAACTAAGTCTATGTGAAACAGGGGGCAAATTTTAAATTCAAATTACATATACGTTTCTCGCGCCATTGGGGAGCTCTATTACATTAGATAAGTAGTGACTCGTGTATGTACGTATGCCCACAGATTTGAGGGGCACGCCATCACACTTAGACAATGTCGTTTGCGGAATACGACGAATGAAGGCAGCTGCGTCATGTCAGTGATCGTCTTTGAACCTTAGTAAGCCTACAAAAGCTAGTACATATATACCTGGTGGCCAAAAATGAAGGGGGCTAACCATGCAGCCTTGGAGTGTCTACCTAAAACCACCCCCAACCAACTACCGAAGCCACCATGCATTTGTGCGACAACTGGTGCATATCAGGCAGGTCAAAAAGACAATGGAAAAAGAATAGCTATCATTCAAGCGTTAATTATTATACTACCGATATGAAGGACCCAAACTCGCTCCTTATGATCAAGCCATTTTGCCCCAAAGGTACATAATTATGATGCTGAGGTGCATTGCTTCTAAAATGGGCCCATCAACGCAAATACGCTGAAAGCCAATGCGGTCCACCGGAATACTACGTCCTCCGCAAAGTCCATGAACAACATGTTGTGATTAGCAGGCTAAATGTTACAACTTAGCCGGATGCACCCCGGATCTGGGGAACCAGCCGCGTAAGGTCCGAAGAGCCGGATTTGGCACTCTGTTGCGATGCCCAATTAGGTCACTGAACATTATTTTGTTTTGGCATTCCAGGCAGCTGTTGATATAGCCCGGCACTTTGATGCCGTTTGACCCGGTACCTGACGGGTATGTTTTAGGCAAAATGCCAAGACCCAAGGACAACACACGATCCGCTTTCAACCTCAATTCACGATGTCTGATTCTGACCCTGAATTTTCGTAATTTGAGTACGAGATACAAGGATGGTTGATGGACATAAGGTAAGTATTGCGCATATAAAGTCAGACCAAGAGGTCCTATGTTGAGATCATGAGCTCACCAGCACCGCATTCCCGTTAAAAACGAATATATACGAAGAAATAAAAATGGTTGCCTTCTCCAGTCTTCTCGTTGCCCTCACCGGCTTTGCCGGAGTGTTAGCTGTGCCCACTGGCTTGGGCCCCTCTGCAGGCAGCGTGAACATTACAGAGCGTGGAGTCTATGACTTTGTTCTTGGACTTCACAATGATGTTCGTCGCCGCGCCAGCATCAACTACGACCAAAATTATCAAACTGGTGGAACAGTCAGCTATTCTCCCTCTGGCACTGGATTTTCTGTCAATTGGAATACACAAGATGACTTTGTCGTTGTAAGAATTTGATAACACTATAAACACTTGTGCTTGTTGAACGCTATGGCAAATGCTAATCCTGAGAATGCTAGGGCGTTGGCTGGACCACTGGATCCTCTTCGTAAGACACTATTTTCTATTGCTTTTACGCAATTGACGTGATGCTGACAAGATGGCGTTATAGATCTATCAACTTTAGCGGTTCCTTCGGAGTCAACAGCGGAGTTGGCCTGCTCTCCGTTTATGGCTGGACCACCAACCCTCTTGTTGAGTACTACATCATTGAGGATAATCACAGCTTCCCTGCATCGGGTACTGTGAAAGGATCTGTCACCAGTGATGGGTCGTCCTACACGGTCTGGGAGAACACCCGTGTCAATGAACCTTCCATTATTGGTACGGCAACCTTTAACCAGTACATTTCCATTCGGAACTCTCCCAGGACTAGTGGTACCGTCACTGTTGAGAACCATTTCAATGCTTGGAAATCGTTTGGCTTGGATCTTGGAACTTTCAATTATCAGGTCATCGCTATCGAAGGCTGGGGTGGTAGCGGTTCTGCATCTCAGAGTGTTAGCAACTAAAGCTAGCAGTTGAATGCGAGGATAATACCGTGGTAGCTACTCGTTGTGTAAAGCAAAGGACAATCACGATATCAGAAATACCTTTTTTAGGTGCCCGGATGAGCTTGCACCTCTGTTCTCAAGTATGCAAAGATAAGGCAATTAGTGACTTTGTTGACAAGAGTTCGCGTTAGAGAACGAAATCAACGTCAATACAAACAAATTATGAATCTATTATGTACTAATCTATTTTTGTGAAGCTGTACATTTGCTTATTGGGTACTATCGAAGTTTCATAATCTCTGTAGCGGCCTTACCGTGATAGTAAGACTGCTGAATCATATTAGAGATGTTTTACTACGCTGAAAGCTGCACATATCGCTACTCTTGCAACAATCTGGTAAAGAATGTTTACATCCATCAGCACCTTCAATATAAGCTAAATGAGTTTCTGCTTAACGAGGTTGCAAAATCAGAATAGAGGCAATAGAAAAAGTATTTCTTTTTCTTATATTTCTCTTTGTAGACCATGAACAGAATATACAGTTTCCATACCGCTTGTGCAGATATACAAATATTAAGCATGAGGCGTTTTACGGTGCCTGGGATGGAAATTAAGAATTATTCCTACGGGCCGCTAGATGTGCATATGTCTAGATAACTTCATATGCCGTATACTTCCCACGCATAAGCACTAGTGTTTACTGAAATCGTGGCTGGTATAACAAGCTGGTTATTTTGAAAAGACAGCGTCGTGACCCCATGATCAATTGGCCCATCTACCTCTCCACGTAGACCTGCATACGGGAACTCTCGAGTCTGGACGTTAACTGTTCCTTGGGTATTAAAACCAAAGTCGGCCATTCCGTCAACATTAATCGTATAAGATCCAGTTTCCGTATGTGCTGAGCCAAGAATCCTGACTCGATCGCTTGCAGTCGCGTATACGTCAAAAAAGCCATCAGCGGATGGGCTTGTGGCTACACGATTGCCAGTCATATTTGTGCCGTAATATCTGTACACCTGCCACTCTCCAGCAGGGAAGTATACACCATCTCCTGTCTTACCCACTAGATCTGTCATAAAATCATGTAAAGATGGACCTCCCGTCCATACTGATCGAAGACCGTGAATATTATTGCGCTCAAAACGTGCCATGAACCAAGCGGAACTCGCCGGAACTTGCTCTTCGGGAGCCTTTTACTGTTAGTCAGCCAACCACTTCTCATAGAAATTAGAGTTCTTACACCATATTCGTCAATATTGATAGGAAGTGACGGAAGGCCGAATTGCTGAAGCATCTGTTGGAAGACGCCCTTTGAGTAAGTGATATCGTCACCACCAGATCCTCCTGGTTGACGAATTAAATGCCAGCAATAAACGTCAGGTATCACATTATTGGACGCAATCATAGTCAGCCAGTCGGTCCACCAGACATTATTTGGATCTGGCTGCCCCGTGAATGTAGGCCCAAAAATTTGCGCTTCAGGAAGGATACTTCTATTTTTATGGTTACTCCGGGAAATTTTGTTTCTCAGCATCATCTCAAAAGCTTACCGAAGCGTAGAGTGCGTCCTGGCGTACATGTCCATGAATTGGCTTCGATCTCGGAGCCAAAAGCCACCGCCATCTGCCTCATTCCAAATATCTACTTTAATAGCAGTCGTCATGTTATTGGCGCGCAAATCCGAAACAAGCTGATTCAGAAAGTTGTCCCAAGTGGTCCAATCTCCATTGTCTCCTGGGAAGAGATCAGAGTCTGACTCTGATCCATCGGCTCCCCATAAATCGTGGAGGAGGATGATGAATTCTGCACCGAATTGGCGGCAAGTATTATAATTAGATAACATTGAGGCGAAACGAGGCTGGATATCATTAACCAGGATTCAGCTTGAGGGCTGTGGATCTACCTGATATTCCTGTAAGCCATCCATATAGCCCTTTGCCGGAAGCTGGGCGCCGCCGGCTCTTCCATAATTGAATGCAATATCGGTATAAAAGTGTGCAGGAATCTGATCTGGGGTATCCGGAATGCCATAGAGGAAGCCGGATGCAAAATGCTGCGGAGCACCTTGCATTTGACTTAGGTTTACGGTGGCCGTTTGCGATTGGCGCTTCTCGACATTTAAAGCCAAGCTGAGGCTCGCCGCACAGGCGGTGACCAGCAATTGCTTCAACATAATTGCACGAAGATCAAGCATTCAATAACGCACATGAATGTCACGATATTTTCGCAAAGTCGGAATTTGATGGGAGCTAAGTTAGATTTATGAATAGGCTCCAAAATAAAGTCCGTGGAGCAACCAAATACCAGGAGAAAGTTCCCCACGGGGTAGATCGCAGGCTTTGTCTAGTAAAAGTGGGGGAATAAGACGTGGCCTGACGTGAAACTTCCACACGCAGCAACTATATTTAGGCTGTACTGGTAGACCTCACATTTATTCTACTCTTCACTGGTGCCATCGTATTGAAGTCAGCTGTCCACTGCATCAAGATTTATCTGAGGTGGGGTTCTCGGATGACTGACATGGGTGTATTCATATATACTGTCGCTCACTACTTGTTTAGGAATGTAGCATCACGAAAGAAGTCCGATGCCTGTCAGACTGTCTCCGAGGCAAGGCAAAGTCATTGTTTCTACTCCGTACTCTCTACATTTATGCACAATGCCGTCTGATTATACACGTAGTTCTTTCCAGTTAGCAAGTTTTATTAGCAACAACTGAGTTATGCTCTTTGATTTCGTATCTTGATAAGCGCTTGTAGGTTACCGCATATAAAAGAACAAACAAAATAGCGTACACAGCTACAGTACGTCACTATACATGAATGTTGTTCCGGTGGATGCAGTAGATGTAAAACTATCACATTCTATTCTTTACAGTTGTTTTTTGATACAGTAATATATTCCAGGCCTTGTTAATGTATATCTCTATTCTATCTTGTAGTCCAGTTTCGCCATCTAAGTCTCTCCCTTTGAGAGTGGAGCTCTTCATAGGCTGACTCCAAAAAGACTTTCACTGCATTCCGAGTGCCACTATAGTAGGTTCTGGTTTCTGGAAATTTATACATACATTTTTCTCTGGTAAGCTTCGGGAAGAAGTAATATTGTCACATGAGAATCCAGACATCATACGAGATATGTACAATAGGTATTGAATGAGAAGTAAAGTGAAAATGAAGTAAAAATATTAGAAGTGCAGCCCAATGCCGACACAAGTAGAAGTTAATATAAATCTTACGTAAAGATTTATCTTTGCGGCAACAACTGCGCATATTTTCCTCAGTGTTACTGATCTCTTACTCAAGATTGAGTGTATGACACCTGATTAACTTGCATGTACTGAGTAGATGATGCCGCATTACCATTCAACCATGCAGGAAACCATGTGTTGAGTTGAATATTCATCGGATGAGTCGGTTGTTGCGAAGGTGTGTGGAACTGAGCTTCCAAGCCGCCGTTGACATAGAATGAGATGGCAGCCTCTTGGTAGTCAATCATGTAGTCATTGTACCCAGCACTCGGATCCCAGGCTGGGAAATATCCATAAGACCATTCCTTGACTCCCAGTCGATAAACTGTAAATGCGACCTCCCATTTACCCTGGTTCAAGTACACTTCGATATCAATCTCATCACTGGTTGATGTCCCCTGATACATAAAAATGCTGGAGATAACTCCAGGCAGATCCGGAACTTTGAATTGAGCTTCAACTTGACCATAAGCATATTGTGTCTTCGAAACAATTTCACCGCCGTTTCGAGTACCTGCCGGGATCTCAAAGTTAAGGACGCCTCCACCACTTGGATTCACATTGCCAGGTGACACTGAGCCTAGTCCCGCAGCCCAATCGGCCTTTGTCCATAAGTTTGAGTTGAACGTAGTGCAGCTATCAAGGAAGCTGGATTGAGCCAGAGCCAAGGGCGCCACAGCGGAGAGAATTGCTAACACATTTAAGAGTTTGGCCATTGTATTGACTGTCAATTGCATGAAAGACTGTGGTTTCGCGACACGCGTTCATAAACAGAAATTGAAAAGTTTCGCAAGACCCACTTAAAGCCGAGACACTCAAGGTAGCATCACAGAAAAGAATGAAACAACTTGAAGGGAATATATACTATGAGAATCAGTAGTGTGTTGTCAATTGAATCACTAATCATAAATTAGAATTTCGAGTTGTTGGCCATTCAGTCAAGCACTACTCCGTAGTTTACACCCCATTTGCGAAGATATGTCTTCTTTCGTAAATGAGCAATTGTAAGTAGTCTACATATAGAAGGTCATAGTGCTGAATGGTTCATACGAATCAGCATATCCCTATGGCCTTCTACATACAGTCTAGTGAATTCGCCGATTTTCGTATTGGTCAAGCGTCCTAACCTCTTTATGGAGACATTAGTTCAAAATTCCCTCCATCTTGGTAATACAGGCCTCATGTCAAAATGAAACCGTTCCATCAGCACCGTTAAGATGACAAAGGGGATCCCAAAAAGGGAATAATGTCTGAAAGGAGAGAATCAACATTGATGATAATATTAGAGGTAAAACTGATAATGAAGCTACGAGTTACGAAAGAGCGGTAAGAGTGATCAACTGGTGGTGAGGAGAAGCTCAGTTATGCGGAAACTTCTAAAGGCATATCCAGTAATGTAACAATGTTCACCTATGAGAAAGGCTATGGGATCAAGATATCGGCTCAAAAGTCGTCTGCTTTGCTCGCTTGCTACCTGGAATACAACGTAACATTGCAGGTTAAAAATCTTTAACCTATCAAGATCTTTTGGCTCAAGCAAAAGATATTGAAGCTTACCCTGTGGAAATGTTCACTATAAGAAACTACGTATAGTAGCCTCCAAATGAACTTCTGTCCGCACAAAACAAGCGTTGCATAAAGTGAGGAAACTACGCAGTAAACAAGGCAAATTGAACTTTTGGGCTTTTATAAGTCATGCTTCAGATTAAACTACACAAGTCACTATCAACATTATCCAGGCCATGGGGCAGCTAAGTTGGACCTCAACGTAGTACTTGGTCTATCAGGGTACTTGTACATGCCCTGGAACAGATGTTACAGAGCCTAAGGTAGATCAGCTGGTATTCGGCAATAAATAGACCGTCAGCCAAGCTCCATCGCGCATCACTATTTGATTTTTCAGATACTTTATCTTTTAACATCTCAATGTATACACATATCTTAGCTGTTTACCTAAACAAGCTGATTCTTCTTTTTTAAAAAGTTTTATAGTGGAGATGCATTCCGCAGCGGGCTAGCCACTGAAAATCACAGTATCGCATTGACTATCAGCAAAGGGTAGAACTGATTAGCTTTTATCGCTTCTGGGCCTCGATTCTATCAGATGCAGCTGAAATGATGCACATTTGGGCTTTAAAGTGCCACATTTAGAATGGTCTGTATAAATATAACCTAGAAAGTGTTGACTTTGTAAAATGGATCAGCTTCGGAAAGTCGCTTTCATCGTATCTCATGATATGCTACATTGGCCGCATTTGTCTCTTCTGTCGCATTTGACCTTGCATCGGCAGCAAAAAATGTACGATATCTTCTTCCACACATCCCTGTTTGCTCCTCGAACTTTGGCTCGATTGCCAGTTGCAAGTGTGTTAAAGTATTCGTCTCTATCGCTACGTTGGATTTCATTTTCCTGTCTATTAGTGGAATTTTGAGGCACAATAGGCGAGATATTGTGATCAAATTTCATGATCATAATTTTAAATGCCACTGTAAGTTTTGATGTTGAGCACGCATGTAGTCGTCAGCGTCGTGATAAGTTTTGGCTACATGTATGTCATACATAATGAACTAGCAATTTTATTGCTAGTTTAATTTTCGATATTGCAACCTCATAAAAGCGATATCAATCTTCATAGAATTGGTATTCAAACGGTATCCTTCTTACACGATTGATAGTTTCAGGTCTTGTCAAGGTGACACCGTTCATGGTGAAAGAAATGTCCCTTAGCTAATCGAATTTACGGGCTTTCGGAACTCCTGAGTTTAGATCTAACGTCATATTTGGAGCCTAGTAACCAATTAAAAAGGAAAAAGAAAAAGAAAAAGAGGCAGATGCTCTCCTGTTCGGAATACTAACTCCTGTCTGCGAAAAGTACCCGCTTTTCGATGCTGCCGAATCGGCACCGACCACACAGAGCGTCGCGCAATAGCCTCATTTAGCAGTCAGTAACCTCAGAAACGGGTTCCACGGAGATTGGTAGAGCAATCCGATTATCGCAGTAACAGAAGTTTCAAATTAATAATAATAATTGCCCTTACGTCTTCTTCGTCTTCTTATAAAAACGCCTTCCTACCGCATCGATGATGGCTCGACTCAAATCGGCATTAAACTACACTTTTATAGCAACTCTCTACTCCCTTAAATTTTCATAGGTCACTAGAAGACACTCGTGTTACTTTACCACGCCTATTTTTGATATGGCGATCAACCAATCTGAGCGCGAAGACTCCGAAACGGTGAGGATTAATACACACTAACATGGCTTGTAGGGCTAACACCAGATAGCAGCACGAAACTAAAAGAGAGATATATCCTGTAACTGATTTGGAAAAGGGCATTATAGCGTGGGAACGTCAAGACGACCCATTGAACCCAAGGTGAGTCGCCAGGTCCTTAAGATATAAATGTACAATAAATTGACATTTGGGGACGTAAACAGAAACTATCCTGCTTTCAGAAAATGGTTCCTCCTCTCGCTAGTCAGCATTATCACTTTGATTAGGTTCGTATATAATCGATCTATCCACTGTTGCAGACACCGCAGAGATGGCGATTAATATTATCGCAGCCCACTCGCATCATCCATCTTTGCCCCAGCAGTAGCAAATGCAGCAGAGGAGTTTGGTGTTACGTCAACGATATTGACGTCTTTGGGCGTTACGGCCTATTTGTTCGGCTATGGTGTAAGTACTACGAGAGATAGCTTGTTGGCGATTATGCATGGCTTATAAAGGACAGTTTGGCCCATTGTTTTTATCACCACTCAGCGAAATATACGGACGTCGAATAATTCTCAGCTTGGCAACATCAACCTTTGTTCTCTTCCAGATCGGATGCGCCCTTGCTCCTAATTTCTCTTCAGTTATCGTCTTTCGACTGCTCACAGGCCTAGGAGGATCTGGGTGTCTTACAATTGGAGGTGGTGTCGTTTCGGATTTATTCGAGCCCGAAAATCGTGGCTTTGCGATGGCTATATTTTCTGCCGGGCCGCTCTTTGGGCCTGTTCTAGGACCTATATGTGGCGGATTCATTGCCCAAGGCGCTGGATGGAGATGGGTAGGCGATTCGTACTCTTTTCAGCAGTCGTCAATTCTCGTGCATACTAACTGATGACGTAGGTTTTCTGGGTCTTGGTCATTGTAGGTGGCACGTTTACGCTATTTGTTATGATCTTCAATCGAGAAACAAATCCCGTCGTCATAATCAAGCGCAAGACGGATCGCTTGAAGAAGGAACTCAATCGTCCTGATCTTCGCAGCTATTATGATGACTCTAGCAAAGAGAGGAGCAAAACGGCCCATTTCATACACCGGCTGACAACTCCATTCCAATTGTTGTTTCGTTCGCCCATTATCTCAATTGTGGCGCTGTATATTGCGGTCGTATACGGTTGCCTATACCTCCTCTTCACTACGGTTACAGATGTTTTCCAAAATGTGTACCACTGGAGTGAACAGATCAGCGGACTGTCTTACATTGGGTTGGGAGCGGGATTCGTCGCTGGCCAAATAGCATTTGGTCTTTTGAGCGATAGAGTACTTATCTCTCTCAAAGCTCGCAACAATGATGTCTTTGAACCAGAGATGCGTCTTCCTCTCACCACCCCCTTCTCTTTTTTTGTTCCCATATCTTTCTTTTGGTACGGCTGGTCTGTTCAAGCTCACTGTCATTGGATTGTGCCCATTATCGGCTTGTTTCCCTTCGCCTTTGGTATGATCGGAATCTTTGGGACTTTACAGACCTACGTGATCGACTGTTTCCCTCTTTATGCCGCTTCTGGTATTGCAGCGATTACTGTCACTCGATCCATTTCCGGTGCACTACTGCCTCTTGCCGGTCCACCAATGTACAAAGCACTAGGATATGGCTGGGGCAACTCGTTGCTCGGCTTTGTCACATTAGCGCTGATTCTGATGCCAATTATGTTTAATCGTATGGGAGCATCTCTAAGAAAAGCATTTACTTTAGAGGCGTAAGCCTTGTATTGGAATGTTCCATCACTAACTGCTTCATTGGACCTATAAATCGTGCGTCGCGGAAAGTGGCTATAATAAGCAGCATACACATGGTGGTTTAAGTACATAGATAAATAGACATCAAATTACCTAGATTCTTTTTGGGGCCTATTTGAACAATTTACCGGAGCGCCCTAGATTTAACTAGGTAGTACGCAGCGTCTTTAATGACAAGGCTACTATATTGCCTGGCGGTAAAGTTATTTGGCCTTATTTATTGAGCCACCCTAAAGTAAATAAGTCGCCTTGCCCACTTTTTCTGCATAACTGGGTCCTGTTCAAACAAGTCATGTATTTATTTATGTATAATTGCTTTTTTCATATCTTATGCTCTGCTATTCTTATATTCAATATCAACCAATCATCAGCCTTGATCGACATTCGGCTGGGTGACGAGACGCGTCTTTATCTTATCCTCGCGTTTCGACTGACATCACGCGTCAGCTCACACCGATCGGCAATTGACGTCAAGGTACGTACTTCGTAATGAAGCATAATACTTCGAACAATCAACAAAATGGTTAGCAGCGAACTATAAAGATAGTCCTTGTAGCTCGTCTCTCAAATTTACTCTTCTATACATCACCCGTTGTGGTTACTTCGCACTTCGTATAACAATTTCACATACCTTACAGGCCTCAGACTCCCACTATGCCACCAAAAACTGCCAGGGCGTTAACCAAGAAAAGGCCCATCGGCGAGACTGCTGGTGGTAGCAGCACCGCAAACCCTCCAGCCAAAAAGGCTGCCACCTCTAAGACCACCTCTAAGAGAGCATCTTCGAGCAAAAACGTCGAACCAGAAACAAGGCCGTCTTTGGCTTCTCCAAATGGAAATCCCCGTCGCGTACCTCTGGGGCCCAGTGGAGAGTATTTCATTCCGCAAATCTTGCCGCGCGAATGTTTCAAGGCAATTGAGAAGATGCGTCTGCCACCCCGATGAGTGACCGCTATAGATGCCACCCCAGATCGTGAACACAGCCTTAAAAGTAGAAAGTGGTGGGAGCTGAATTCGCTATGGCTGGAAGCAAACAAAAAATCTGTTGGCCTAAGTGTGAAGCATTGGAAGATGCGAGACGAGGCCTATGCCAAAGATCAGCCTCGCGAAGAGGGTGAAGGGGTTTTCCCGGAGGATTTCATTTGCATTCACCCGCCAGGCGGAGAGCACGACGACGACGATGATGACGACGACGACGACGATGACGATGAGGAGGAGGAGGAGGAGGAGGAGGAGGAAAAAGAAAGCGATGATAGTAGCACCGAGAAGAAAGGTAAAGACAAGGAAGCCAGTGCGGATAAAGTGGCCATGCATAGTATCATCGGAAAACTTGCTTCGTTGCACCCAGATCATATATGGGTTTCATCTATGCGTGGCGATGAAAGACAAAAATGGTGGCTCATGGAAATCCTTAAGCGAGATCAAGATGACTTCTCCATGCATATCTACAATGACTTTAACTACTATGGAACTATTGAAGTCCTAGAGAACCTGGTAAGCAATCTTTACTCTTTCCTACTCTACCAAATCCTAAAGCCGGTGTCTAATTGCCAACCATAGTTTGTAAATTTTGAGAAAGTCTACAAGCGCAAGAATCATACATATTTGGAGCTATGGCAATAGCTAGAGGGGCTTGCATTAATTCTCAACAGCGGGTTTATCGAAATAGAGTGTGAGTAGCCAGCTTATTCATCCACTGCTAATCTTGGGCTCTGTTCACCGACTGATTTGCGCAAAACACAGTATGCGATGACGCTGACCGATGCGGCCAAATCTTGGAGCTGATTGGGCACATGACGCTCACCGTTATTGACTCGCTACAGAAGGAAAATCATTTTGCTAAAGATTCGCAAATTCCCAATATTGCACTCATGCTAGCTCTTCTCGTAAAATACACGTGGACTACTCACGCCTCCTTTGGCGGCTGGGATGATGAAATTGCCTGGATTTATCCCGTGGTAAAGCAAGCCGAGGATGCAAATATTACGTTGAGTGGTCCGGCCAACTTCGCTGAGATCTTGGAGGAAATCAAGGACAACACTCCAGAGAAGACGGCCGCATCTCGCAATAAACCGACAAAGGGTGCATTTAGTAAAAAGGTATGTTGGTTGGTTGCTTCATGCTAATGTTGGTCGGCACAAACGAAACTAACGCTGTTTGCTTTTCAGTTTGCATCGTATGGGTCTCGTGGCGGTGACGAGTTCGACATTGTAAAAATGCCTGCTGCTCAGAGGAAGAAGTATTCTTTAGGAGGGCGCGGGTCAAAATTAATCTTCTAAAACAGCCAACAGCACTAGAATTGCGCTAATATGTTTTTGAGAACTGTATCGTCACACGATATTGTATCATCATACTATGAGCAAAAATGCTCTTTATACTGGATAACAAGCCACGTCAGGAAACATTCAGTATGGAGTAGCAACGCCACGCCTCTAGTCGATATGCCTAAATTCTCAATTGGTTTTTATTTTGTTTTCTTAAATGTATCCACCAAAAGAAACTACTCTCAAGGCAGGCTCAAGAATAAGTCAAGCATCTTTGGGTAATTCGGCGTGCCCAATCCTGTCACAGGATCCCATCCCTTTGTGGCATTAAATCCGAGGGTACCGCAGCCAGGATTGGTTCCGTTCGTGATATCGTTCAAAACTCCCGGATTTGTGTATAGCACTGGGTTAATAAAGCCCAAGGGCCCCTTGCCAACCTTGATGCGCTCCTCGACAATACGGTTCACAAGTGATGCGAAAATGGGAGATGAAGCCGATGTGCCACCGGAAACTCCCTTCGTGCCGCCGACCCAGACAGCAATGTTGTCGCCGTTGGCTGCCACATCAGGGATACCTCGACCGTTGCGATTGTAGATACCTGTGCTGTTTTCGTACTTTCCGTCTAAGTAGTATGGATATGTTGGGTTGTAATTTTTGAAGTAGGTGCTAACGGCCCCCTGCTGGTATTGGGGGATGGGGAAGATATTAGAGAAGCCCTATAAGTTTTGTTTAGCTAATATTATATCTTCAAATTGATGTAGATACTACACTTACACCACCACTGCTGAAGTTGAACGTCGGGCTGGGATCAAAGACAGCGCTCTCTGGCTCGTAGACTGTTTTCCCGGGATAGACCTTGGTGGCTCCAACATTCGTCAACCACGGGCAGCTATTGGGCTGTGTAGGTGAGAAGACATCATCGTCACGTAAACATCCATAAAAGTCTGCTTCACTCTCTCCAGGATAGCCACCGACTCCAGTATCACCGCTGGCCACGAAGATGGACACGCCCTGCAGGCCGAGTTTCAGGAACTCATTGCACTGACGCTGCTGGTAGTAAGCTGGGAGATCGCTCTCCTGATCACCATACGAGATAGTGATAACATTGGTAGGCTTATAGACGCCGCACATAAGAGAGCCCTTGTAGCCACCGGGATTTGGGTCGGGATATTTCGGATCCAGGTTGGGATCGTTACCTGTCTCTCCAAAAGCTGAGTAGGTACAGTAGGAGCCATCAATAGCATCAAAAAAGGTATTAAAGATTCCATTAGCCGTGGAATTGGGCGAAGTGGCATAAAAAGTATCGTCAGTCTGGTAGACAGTTGTGGTTTGCGGGTAGATGATAGGATATGCGAGCTCAAAGTCGAGATTGCTTTCGCCGCCAGCATCTGCTACCGGCACAGGAGCTTCGCCACCATCGATTGAGTTCAAAATTGGATGAGTATTCTTGGGAACGCTAGGGAAATGCTGAGCGAAAAAATTGTTAAAGTCTTGCTGCGCATAATAGTCGCCGTCTTCGAAGATCCCGAGAGAGTTATTCTTGCTGACTTTCGCATTAGCGCTAGGTGCCTTGAAGTCGTAAAGCGCCTGCAGGCACTGAGGCGTTATGAGCTGATCGCAAGTTGAGAGATCGCCTATTGCCCAATCTTTCGGTAGTTGAGGGAAAGGCTTGAGGTGCTGTTGTCGGCGGCGAGAGCTGCGCTTTGACTCGGCATCTAGTGATCTCTTGTCTCTTCGACGAAGCTCCATGAAGGTCCCTTTGACTCCAGGAGTGACATAATCGACGTGCTCTGAGACATGCTTTGGTAGATGATATTCATGAGCAGCGACTAAAGCGCGGTCTTGATCATCATGGAAGTATTCAGTATGCAGCAGACTCTCAACTTCCTCTGTAGTAGCATCAAAGGCAAGCCACACTTTGTTGTCACTGTGAGTAATTCTCTCTTTAGAGATTCCGGACTTGATTAACCAAGCAGCCACCGTTTCAATTGCTTCATCAGATGGCTTGAAGGCTTCAACAACTTCGTCTGGACTCCAGTGCTGGCCATACGTGGAAGAGCCAGGGTGGGACACTTCCATCAACCAGTCCTCTGCCTGTTCTAATGCCCTAGCATTCTGTTTTAAGCCTACTCTGACAGGTAGCACAACATCGGGCGAAACGCGCTTGTGTAAGCTAGAACGCGGCACGGCACGCTTCTCATGGACAACATGACTCCCTGGGATAGAGCGACCTGAGGTCAAGCCCAGAAGAGCTGCAGCCTGAAGGGCTGAAGAGAAGCGCATCCTGACAAATCCAAAAAAGGGCGATATACGTTGCAAAGCACCACCTCTTCAGCTAGTATATCTTTTCAACACTTATCTATCTAAGGAATCTTGGTAGTCTTTATACCTCAACCAGTACGGTCGGTGCCATGCATTATACCGTTGAATCAAGCTTTGTCCGTGCCGCATTCAACAATGATACCCTGACCATGCATTGTTTATCACCAGCTGCGGGCAGTGCTCCTGTTTGGCTTGACTAACCCCTCAGAAGTCGTCCATTCACCGGTTGGCGATTCACATTACGATAGATACCTGCCTAATTTTATGATACGAAATCTACCAGGGTAATGACAAGATGCGTAGCTAGATTGGTTCAGGAAGGTCAACGATCGGCGCGGACCTCCGCTCAGGGCAGTTCTGTAGTTTCGTCCCCCGCTATAGCTATCATTCCGGGAATCGGATAGAGTGATCCGGCATTCTCGGCACATGTGACTGGAACTTTTGAGATCTAAATGAAGATTAACGGAAAGCAGCCGATAGCATTAGCTCTGCAGTTCGTTGTATATTTTACATAACTTAATAATTAAACTACAAAGCCCAAAAACCAAAGTTCCGAAGAGATCTCGTTTAGACTAGTGCAGAGGAAATAGCCATCTGAAGACAAATGCATGCATACATTATGCGCAAGCTGACTGTGTCATCTTAGAAATGCGAAATTGATTTGACCTTGAAATAAATATCCCTAAGGCATAATGAAAGGCTACCTGAGGTGTAATTATAATACCTGATAAATTGTTGTAGCACTATTTCGTTAGACGTGATAATGACGAGGGTTTTTTCCATGAAAACATCAAACTCAATAATAGATAGGAAAGAGGAGTGGGTAGAAAATTCAATTGTGTAGATGTCTCTTAATACAGGCGATATTATTTTATTTTAAATTATGTCTTGTTAAGCCTAAGCGTTGCACATTTACACCGAGGTCAAGTAAGAAACGCATCTCTTTTGTGTTCAAAGAGGCTAAAGATGGCAGACACAGGAATTGATAGCACTGCTTTAGTGGTTGTATGAACATTAGTTGGTGAGTTTAATACGGTTCATTTGCTACTGTGATAATACAACCGAATCACCATTAGTAACTACTTTCTGCCTTTTCCCAATTGCCGTTATATACGCTCTGGTGTGTCACCTATTACTTGTAGCAATATCCCGGAATCCAGCTCCGGATTACTCTATTCGGTAACCGTCCCGGCAGCGTTCGGGACAGATGTCTTCGCGCTCGGATCACGGCTGGCGATTAAACTTCCGGGGTTCTCCACCAGCATACCGTCGCTCCTCTATACTTTCAGAGCTGGAACCTTTACCTCAATATCACTATGGCACCTGCGCAGAATAGAGTTGAGCTGTTAAACTCACCACCGTGCCGCCGCGGCCGCCGCCACGTGACTGTGTGATTCGCTCATGCCAGCAGTATATACCCCCAAAATACAAATACCCTGGCCTTTTGCGGGCTATTGCTCTTTATCTTTATTTAATCATTTTGATTTAAAGCTATAGTACTTGTTACGTCTATATATCTTTATCGCTATATCGCACAGTCACTTGTATCCCAAAATGATCTCAAAGATCATAATTACTTCACTTTTTGCCTTGTCGGTCGCCTCGGAGGTGCTACGACCATGGCAGGCACCCAGCCCTGAGGACTCTCGGAGTCCTTGCCCAATGCTGAATACATTGGCGAACCATGGATATCTGTACTTACCTCTCTTCAATTGGAAAATAGTTGTCGATGTTTAGGAAGCTAATTGGTGTTCAAGACCTCATGACGGCCGCGACATTACTGCACAACAATTTGGCGATGCTCTTTTTGAAGCGCTTAATATGAACAGGAAGGTTGGTGTTTATATCGCGAATTATTTCATGAGAGCTGTGAATAAATCTTCTATCGACTTGGTGGAGTTAAATCGCCCTGGCATATTACAGCACATTGCTTCGCTCACTCGGGACGACGTCACAAGTCAGGATAGTACAGACATTTCGGCCTCCCAAGACCGAATTCGCCATCTTCTGCAAGACAGCTCTACAGACTGTATTACGGTTTCTTCTCTTGCTCGGACTCGCTTACACGTTGAGGCTCTCTCATACCCTCAAGAAATGTCTTTCAAGGACTCACTCTTCGCGTATACTGAAGCAGGTCTTCTTCTAATGATGATGAATGAAGAACCTGCCCCGCCTGCATGGAAATTACCTCCGACGAGCGCTTATTGCGCCCCAAAACAGAGAGTGGAGGCATGGTTAACGGAAGAAAGACTACCGGATGAGTTGGGATGGAAAAAGTCCGAGCAGAAGTTGGGTGCCCTAAATTTGGTGCCAATCGTGAAAGGTATTTTGGATGAAAAGAGATTGCAGGCTGGAAAAGGACCCTGGTGGAAAATTTTGGTTCCATCCTTTTTATCTGGAAATAAAAGTGAGCTGTGATAAGTTTACTTTGCCATATGTGTGTTTCAAGCCATAAAAGTATTATTCGCATTACGATGCTATAAATATATGACAAAAAATATAACGCAACGCTTCCATTCTATAGTGTGCTTAATCATTCAGAACCACGTAACAGATAATTTATTTTTCATTATAATAAAGACATATAATCACTTATTGAAAAGGAATAAAGGGATGTTGGCGATCAATAATAGCGAAAAGGAACAAAAAGAAAATCTTAGTTGCTGCGTAATCTGGGAATCGAACCCAGGGCTCCCCGACGTTGCTCGGATGGCAACGGAGAATTTTACCACTAAACCAATTACGCTTCGATGCTTTATACTCAACTTATTCTAATTCAGATTCTAGGCGCAAAGAAGAAGAAGCTAAAGCATCAGTTACTCTAAGATTTCGATAGAATTGGGAGCATTTTGTCCTACATAGATATAGTGGATGCTCTACGGATACAAAACGGATATTAATCGCTGCTTTATCAGCCCTTGAACAGCAATGTCTCAAGATAACAGCTCTCCCTCACCCAAGTAGGCCAGGGAATCACTCACATGACTGGCCAACAGCTGCAATGCAAGAGCAAGCAGGATATTGGTAGAATGTGAGTTTATGGCATCGTATGACAGTCAATACGTGGCTTAACGACGAACGATTCCTACACAATTCGAAGTTCGAAGTAGGCCTACATGGTGGGAATTCTCTCGACTCAGATCGTCATTGTGCCGCATTCGAGCGCTATTTTTATGGGCTAAAGCAGGCGTCTGGAGCACCTAATTTTAGGCTCAATATCACATACCCATCACCTATCTCATCACAAAAAACTTTCCGCAAATCTATCCACCAATATTGTTTTCCTCGTATTGCAACATCAAGTGGATCTTCGTTCGATAGGCGTGTTATGTGGAAACTGGGACTCCCAAATGACATAAATAAGGCAATGGCCGGGTCTTTTGCATTTGTACCCGCCGGAAATTGTATTTTAAAGCAACAGTGTATGTATACCTAGGTAGGTTGTTGGAGGAGAGTCTACTGCTGGAGATAGTGACGGCATCATGGCGCCAAAGAAAAACATTCTTCTCGTCATCGCGGACGACATGGGCAAGTCGCTTGGCTGCTATGGCGATTCTACGATATCAACGCCCAATATTGACCAATTGGCCGCTGAAGGCACGTTGTTTGACAACGCTTTCGCCAGCACAGCATCTTGCAGCGGGAGTAGATCGGTCATCTATACTGGCCTCCACACTCACCAGACTGGGCAATACGGATTGCAGCACAGCAATCACCATTTCTTGACTTTCGACCATATTGACACTGCTCCAAAACTTTTTCGAGCTCTTGGATATAACACTGGCATTATTGGAAAGATTCACGTCGGTCCAGATAATGTGTACCCGTGGGAAGTGCGAAGAGAGAGTCCAAGCCGAGACGTTGCTTGGGTTGCCGAGCAAGCTGACTTATTCTTTCAGTCAGCAAAGGAAGATCCCCGCTCATTCTTTCTGACAGTCGGATTCATGGACCCTCACCGAGACTCAACTCGTGGAGGATTCGGCAATGGCGATGAGGGTGTATCAGGTCCAGATGCCGTTTATGACCCTGCAAAAATCACGGTACCAAGTTTTCTTAACGACATCCCAGAAGTCCGCCAAGAAATGGCTGAGTACTATCGCTCTGTTGGCCGAGTGGACAGAGGATTTGGTTTAATCATGGAATCTCTGAAGAATGCTGGCTTGGACAAGGACACGCTTGTTGTCTTGACAAGCGACAACGGGCCGCCTTTTCTCAATTCAAAGACTACCCTCTACGACGCAGGTGTGAGATTACCTCTCATTATACGACGACCTCAGGGGAGACCAGCAGTGAAGAATCCAAATCTCATTTCTTTTATCGACATCTTGCCGACATTCCTCGATTGGGTGGGTGGTAACCCTACTATGTCTTCGACGTCAAACTCTCCTCCTCGCCTAGGCCGCTCAATTCTACCAATCATTGACGAAACTAGTACACATGATGGTTGGACAACAGTATTTGGATCCCACACTTTCCATGAAGTCACAAATTATTACCCCACAAGATTCTTGCGCGGCTCACGATACAAATACCATCGCAATATCGCCTGGAAGCTTGATTTCCCCTTTTCAACCGACCTTTATGCCTCTCTGTCATGGGAGGGAATTCGAAACTCTCAATTCCCGATAAAGGTTGGAGAGCGGCCCTTGGAAGCATACATCCGCCGGCCTCCGGAAGAGTTGTATGACATGCAGCAAGACCCGAGGGAGGTAGTCAACCTGGCCGATCGTCCGGAATACAGAGAGCTACTGTTAGGATATCGGAAAGAGCTAGAGGACTGGCAGCGACTGACGCAAGATGCGTGGTTGGTGCGAGACGGAGTGTCTTTATCCGAGATGCAAGGACATATAGATGCAGGGCTGAAGATTCCAGATCGATTTGACTTTGACCTTGCAGCACCGGGAAATGCGCTGCCATAGTCAAATTTATACTGAGAAATCGTTACCCATTCCTCTTTACTCGTTTGGAAAGATCATGTCCAACCCAGGCATTCGGGATTTGGCTCTTCATCATTCTCGAGTAAGTGAGGTTGCCGAACAACAGTGCTCGAGATGTCCTGCATCTTATCATGCAGAATTTGGAGCTTAATGTTGTCACCGCCACCACGAAAACAAGTCAAAAACTGAACAAGACGATTTAAAACATCCCGTGGGCCAACGTTCATCAACTGCTTGCTCTCAAAACTCGAGGGCAGATATAGCAGGATATCGGCTAGAGACATTGCCACCTCAAACAATTTCATTTCCTAAGAGAAGCATAACGTTAGCCGCAAGTTGTCTCAATCAAGCTAAATTATTACATACCATCCCGAGACCGTGCGCTTCAATGACAGACCTAGGAAACACGTCTATGTTCTTAACTACATTCCGTGCTATTCGGTTCGGAAAGCAAAGACTAAGACTTTCATCCATCGCATTAGGTGAGAGTTTAATGTAGTACATGGACGTTTTCCATAGAACAACTCTCATCCACTGCTGCGTCATGAGAAAATCGGCTCTCTGTAAATCGGTGGAATTTCGAGAGGCCTGGTTGATCCCTCGTAAACGTTCATGCATAGAAGCAAAATACTCATAAGTCTGAGAAGATCCGTCGCCATCCATCGCACGAGCAAAACTCTGAAAAAGTTTGCTCAAGCTGATGAATGCAAATAAAATTGGGGGATTTTCATCCACTTCAAGCTCAGGTAACTCAGGATCAAGCTGTAATATCCTGGGAAAGTCAAATCGGGTAGTATGTCCCCTGAAGTCTTCGTGTATCAGCGGTGCTCAGGCATGAACTGGAACAGAAGAAAGCGGGTCGGCTCACCTTTCCGTCACAAATAGTAACCATATCATCCGAAGATGAAGTTGAGCTTCAATTTTAGAGAGGTTTGCGTAATGCATTGCTTTATCAAGAGCCAACATCTGGGCAAATGTGATAGCTTCACGTAAAAGCATGGCCCCCTTTCGGATATGGCCACGGTTTGCATACGACACATGTAAGAAGAATGATGATAATAAAACACTAGTGGATGGATGCTCCAGATAATCCATTTCATTCCTTGCTCGCGACGACTCGGCAGCCATGAACGCGCCATCATCGCCCCCAAAGCGACCAAGTGCCTCATGAGACGCAGGCTTGAGTTGTGCAATAGTGACTGCACTAACTGCTGCAGCGAGGGCATATGCCTCGATATCAGTAGAGTCTTGTAGCCGATAGAGTAGGTTCTCTATATTGACGACTGGCCACACAGGGTACAGAGCTTGCTGATAAAGCCCGAGGTATTGCTCAAACGCAGCGAACGGGACGCGGTTCAGGCCAGGGTAGATGTGAGGCTGAACTGAGGGCTGCGGATACGTCGCGTCGCCATCGGAAACAGGAATTGGAGACTTTCTATTAATCATCGTCGTCTCCATTGCCGATTGGTTATTTAACAGTGCTTCCCGTTTCCTTTTGGCCCATGGCCCCTTGGGCCCGGCCTTCAGCCGCCTCCTATCGGCCACACATTGGATAGAAAGACTTTGACAACGTCTACATGGCAATCCTCGATCACACCTCACCTTTCGAGCTGCACATGCGTCACAGGCCCGTTCTCGAGCCATTTCAACATCCTATTTCGGGCTGTATTTGTCAGAAGGAGGTACACGATGCAAAAAGAATCTGGTGGCCCTAGTTTGGCTACGCACCCTTCACTTGGGCTATCATATTAAGTTTCCTGCTAGTCACATTCTGTGGGGCGTTGACTCTAGAGCTGTGGAGATTAGGCCTAAGAGATGCGGGGGATGCAGATTGATGGGATTCTTTGTACGTTGTTCCTGATATTAGAAGGCTTGGCAGAAGGTCTTATGCAAACTAGTAACATGGATTTTCTCCTTCATGATAGCTGGCCTATGAACCCGTACTCACATGCTCAATTTGCATATTGATGTTCATAGTAGGGGGTTAGCTCAACTTTTGTAGTCTACGTGGGTGGTGTTTAACTCATCGCGCCATGAGACTAAGATTTACGTGACTGCAAAAGAGCGAGTCAGCACTGCCATCCAGCAGGACCGCCTCTTATCTTCTAAATTAGCTCGAGATTTGCTTACGGGCGGAAAGATTTTTTACGGCGCGGAAAGATTTTCTAGTCTTCAACGCACATGATTTCGCCCATCAGCCCTTCGGTTGTCAACTCCAGACCTACTTCTCAATTGGATACTCTCATTAAATGATCGTTTTATGGTCTCAAGACGACATCGCCTAGCCCACTTTCTGGTATTTTGAATAACCGAAGAATGGTTCGGCGAAGACGCAATGGCCCCTTAAGGCATTCATAAACAAATTCTCTTCATTTCCAATGCGCCGGCGAAAATCACTAGGCGGCTAAGTTCGTGTATATATACTCGACAACATCCTATGGCATTGCAAATATAGCCGCAGGTTGCTCAGCTCATAAAACAGTGCTGTTAAAAATGGCCCTCTCATTCATTCGCCAAAACCGATTCTCTCGGCATTTTACCCCTCGGCTGGCCCTCTCTGTGGCTCTCATCGCCCTGTCCACCTTCAACTATGGCTTTGATAACCAGGGCATTGCTACAAGCCAAGCAATGCTTGCATATAAAAAGCAATTCGGAGATTACAACCCCAAGACCAATGCATATGCTATACCAACATACTACTTGTCTCTTTTAAACAGCCTTAACTTCATAGGGTTCGCTGCTGGTAGGTCAAATTCCTTCAATATATCTTGAGAAGATGCTGTCTCTAATGCGTAAGACTTTTAGGCCTTTATATTGGTAGCATTGTGAGTGCTCGATATGGACGTAGAATGTCTATGTTCTGCATGTCCCTTTGGGCTATGATGTCTGCCACTGTGCTCATCTCGGCCACGACGAGAGGGCAAGTTCTCGCCGGTCGTATCCTCAATTACACATATATAGGAATGGAGCTGGCTACATGCCCCCCATTCCAAGCCGAGATTGTTCCAGCACCCATCAGAGGCTTCGCTGTTGGAACATATCAGACCAGCTTGTTGCTCGGCGGTGTTATCATCAACAGTGTCTGCCGCGGCACAAGCGGGCTTACTTCCAATGCGGCATGGAGAATTCCAATGGGCCTTTTCTATATCGTGCCGTTGACGGTGGCTTCGTGCGTTTGGTTCATCCCGGAGTCTCCTAGGTGGCTACTTCTTCAGGATAGAGAGGAAGATGCGCTACGGTCTCTTCAAACGCTTCGCGGCTCTGATCCGTCGTACAATGCCCAAGAAGATCTTGAATTACTGCGACTCTCTCTTATTGATGAACACAATAAAGGACGATATTCAGACCTTTTCCGTGGTACTAACCGGAGGCGTACTTTGGTTGCTATGGGCATGAATTTCTTCATCCAAGCCACGGGATCACCATTCACCGCCGCATACGGGACACTCTTCGTACAGTCCATCGGTTCAATTAATCCATTCAATTATTCAATCATGAGCTCATGCATCAATTTCTTCTGCTGTCTTGTTGGAATTTCCATCACAGACAAGATAGGCCGCCGCCCAATTCTCATGGCTGGCTCAATTCTCCAGATAACTTGGTTGTTCACTATGGGAGGCATTGGAACGATTGCGAATCCGTCACTCGTTCAGAAACAAGTAATAGTCGGCGCCACGGCATTGTCATCAGCCAGTCTATGTTTCAGCTGGGATCCCTTAAACTATATCGTCACAACAGAGCTTCCAGCATCAAGGCTCCGTGACAAGACTCAGAGAGTTGCGTCTATCGTTAACATTGTGACTAAGTGAGTTTAATTTTCATTACTCTCGCTTCACGGAAATAATTTGTTAACATGCGTATAGCTTTCTCTTCTCATTCTTCACTCCATACTTACTTAATGCCCCGTATGCAGATTTGCAGTCCAAAGTAGGGTTCATATTCGGAGCACTAGCTATATGCTCTTTCTTCTTTGCATATTTCTGTGTTCCCGAAATGAAAGGGCGGAGTTTGGAGGATATTAATGAAATGTTTGATAAGGGAGTATCGACTAAAGACTTTGGTAGCTATGTGTTGGAGCATAAGACTGAGGGCAAGGCAGAAATAATCGAGATGGAGAAAGTACCAATTGATGGGTCTGAAGATATATCTAGACTATAGAGCCATCTAATCTTTCTACTCAAGTACGAATATTTTTATCGCGTAATTACTCATTCCTAATAAAACTATACGACAGACTAGACTCGAGATTTTACCACTATACCGTACCTTATACATCTCATATGAATGTTTAATGAACAGTACGCTAAAATAACAAGCATTATAGCTGTCTAACAAAAGCTCAACACAGGGCTTTGTGCAGTCACTGAGACCATGATTGATTAGAGAAGCTTGTATAGCTGAAGTATATATTATCACTGCCGTGAGATCTGATGCCAATACCAGAAGCACAATATAAGATATGCCAGTTTCAGCTTTAAAAGTGTACTGTTTAATGTTACTATGATGGAAATTGTATCTATCCAAAAAGATCTCACCGTTATAAAGAACTACCTACACAGTAATTGATATCTTGCTTTTGTCCCTTGCTGTTGCTTCTGCCCTCAGCCCAGCTCTGACTCTCTGATATGTATTTCTTGGAACCACTTTATAGGTATGATCCTTTATATCCCAGATCGGTTGTCGAAGATTAATGTCTGCGCCACTTGCAAGCAGAAATTGCACGATCTGCTGTTGTCTCAGCTCTATAACAACGTAAATCACTCTGCTGCATGAGAATTCTATTGACTCCTTTTGGTATATTTGCAATTAGATCTAACTAAGGTCATGATAGCCAACATTGGCATCGGCACCATACGAGATTAATAGTCGAACTAGGTCTACGTTTCCGTACACAACAGCCCGGATGAGCGGGTGAATAACACCTTTTGCTTTACCAGGGGAGTCACAGAGGAAGCCGGATCGATTAACAAGCAGATGCGGGTTCGCTTCTTCAAACTCGCACTGCACACCGTCTTTTAGCAGGAGCTTGGCCATGGGGCCATCTTGTTGATCAACAGCGAGGCTCAAAGCTTCTGCGGACGTAACCCGGTTCGTTTTTTGCACCAGAACCTCTGCAATCTCCTGGCTCCTTGTCCTTACCGCCGTTATTAATGCATCATGGAGAACAAGAGCCGTGAAATTTGTTTCATCGCTGTTATCAAGGAACAGTCTCACTAAGCCGAGGTTTTCTTGCTGCACAGCCCATAGCAGGGGGGTTGTTGGCTCCTCACCCATGATGATCTTGACGTTCAAGCCTACTCTGTATTCTAGTAGTTTTGAGATAGCATTATCGTATTTAGCCCGTAATGCTGCCTTGAGTACGTCCAGCTTCTGACGTCGATTAGGGACAGTGGTATTGGCCTCATCAGAGTGCGCAGCATCACCAGGCATAAAAGAATCCACAGCTTGAGGAATGATTGGCTGATTTTGGCCTGTAGCTGTCTAAATAGAAGCACGCGCGCCTGCGATAAGACGAGATTCCATATTGTTGTGATCACATACACTATGTGACGAAATTACATGGTGTTTACATTACCTGTGTGGGTTAAACTCAAAATATTCAACTATACCTTTCAACAGCTCTCGCTTTCTTCCGTACCACCGGAAGCCAGTGTACCTCGGTGCAGTAGGTGGACTAACGACGCCCCAGTCCCTTGGAGAATATGAGTTAAACGTCTGGTTTGGAAGTTAACCGTTCCTAAGATCATGTGATTGATCCTCCGAAAGGATAGAGGCATGTCTTAGGGCCTGGTGGAATACCTAGCGCTTAAACTCTTCTTCTCACAAACCTTGATTCGTTTCTTCCTTTCCAGAGACACTGTAATCTATACACTTGGTCTTGGAGCTACCGGCTAAGATACTGGCACGCTCGAGACAGCGGGCTTTTATAACAAATGGCAGGCTGAAGTAGGCATATGGATATCTCGTGGATGTTGCTGTTGAGGCTATTCCGATCTGGCCTTGTGGATCACATATATTTTATATATATATATGAGGTTCTGCCCCCGACTTCTTCTATAGACTTAAGACCTTAATATAATAACTTTACTATTATTCTCATTACAACAGTTGCAGCGTGCCATTCCCACTTCGTTAGTGCACCACATCCTTTCTCCTGGTCTTCCAGTTTGGTATTACCATCCGACGTGCACCAGTCGATGTTGTGCCCCTCAAAAGTTCAGCGCCTGCCCTCGTCCCAGAAGCTGGAGTCGGCTGTCAGCGAGGGCGGATGCGGAACCTCTGAAGGAATCGGCATCGTGTTGGTACTGACGCTGGAAGTGCTAGGAATGCTGGCAGTGCTGTATAGGTCAGCTATGTAGCTGAGGAGAGGCATCTCTTGATATCATAAAGACGTTTGTTCGTCTGGAAACAAAAATCGTGACGAGAATGTGTCATCAGCTAATGCTGACTCTAGCAAGACTCTGAAGGCTGCTGCTGCTGCAGTTATCGTTGAGGCTGTTCGTCCTCGTCCCCGCAATCACCGGAGAAGGGAAATGCACCAGAAAGTCAGAACGGGCAGTTAGGGTCGCAAAGCAACAAGCCTAGATTATAAAATTATGGAAAGAATTAGCTAATGCGCTGTTTATCGGTATGTACAACATGTATTCAGCACTTACAAGGCAAACAAAGCCGGAATATCCTGGTTTGGCTATGGGCTTGGTAATACTGCCTGCGTGAGATGTCCACCTAGTGTTTAGGGCTAATGATGGGGTCTGGAGTCTTATTTGTTGTTATAGGATGAGGTTTTAGCTGACGGCGACGACGGTAGGTAGTAGAGTCTTGCCATTGATCACTGTCGTGCACCCTCCCAGAGCTTCCGTCTCGTCGTTCCTTATGTATATCTAGGAGCTTCAGAGAATGCGTCCACCTCACATATTTGCAGCGGTTGTGATCAATCCTAGTTCGTGCATTTAATGTCCATATGTCAAGTGCACTGGTGAACCCTAGCTTGGATGTGCATCGGACAAGAACATAGCTGCGTGTATTTGGCAACCAACACATTATCATTGAATGATGTGTAGATTATAATTTTTATTTTATCCAAAAAGATCTTAAGTGAACCAATTTTATCATAGTATACGAATTTACTGATCAGCTCTTTATTAGGAGCGCTCTAGTACCACTGCCGTCTCGCTTGCGATTGCCACAGAGCCATAGACAAGGAGAGCTTTAAATTTTCCCGAAATATACATCAATGATAATGCTTCTGTGCATACAAAACCTGCGCTCTATTATTTATTTGAAGATTTGGATTGGTCAGTAATTGCATCACTTGGCTTTGATACGGCGTGTAACACGTGCAATTGGTAGTGGCTCCTCGTTTACTTGAATTAGTGGAGGCTGCAGGCAGCATTAACGCAGGAGGGTTGGCGTGAATAGTGTCTGAAATTTAGAACTCAAAGCAACCTGGAAGATATAGGCTATCTGCACGCAATGTGCCGAACTGGTGCGGCACCACATTCTTCGCGCTTTGCGCAAGTCAGCAAGAAGAACAGGCGGTTGACGCGAAGGATTTACATGTCCATACCTATTCACGATACGCAAGTTACCTACACACAAAGCAGAGGCCAGGATCTAGATACGGAATGTCTGATGCTACATTGTGCTTCCAGCGATCTAATGCCATGATATAATGTGATAAGATGCTGGCCATCGGTCCAGTTTTAGATGATGCGAAAGCAAATAACACCCAAAGTCTAGCATTGGACGCAAACTTGATGCCGCGATACTCTCTCGTTACGAACTCTACTGAGTCACAGTGTCTATGCGCTTTCTTGGCAGCATGTTGATTCGCCCACGTCCACCCTTGCGCACAACTGGCGGCCATCCGTGCAGCTCTTCTTCGTACCCAAATCAACCTATAATAGTCAAAGCGTCACAATCACACTTGAGATTTGGTGTATCGGGTGTCGACACGAACGGTGACGTTTACATGGGGCGAATCGCAGGGGCCAGTTGCAAGCCTGTCACTGAGCCATGGCTGCCTATTGCTGCCTCATTTAAGTGGGGGACAGACCAACAACAGCATCCCGATTTTTTAACTCTCTAATCCTTGTTTCTCTTTCCGGAGTTTATAAATACATAAGAACTTACTTGACTTGATCGTTCTGAATTTATTTCCATGACACTCTTTTCATTCCCCCAAAATGAACTTCTTATTTCCATCCCAAAGAGGTCCTCACGACCAACACCAGTCTCGTTTCAGCCGGAGACCTGGGCTTAGAAACTCGGCGCCACCTCAGCCAGCAACCACAGGTGTGCCTCTCCACCAGCGAATTCTTTCAAAGGAGATTGATTCACAGGAAGAATCGCCGCTACTCTCTCTCTTCCCCCCTGAAATCCGCGCCAAGATATTTACCTTCGTGCTATCGGATTATGAAGACAAGAGTGCGTTATACAACGTAGACACCTGCTACTCGCGGCCCTCGTATTTCGCACCCCGCAAGACCAGCACTGAGCTGCTTAGGACATGCCGTGCCATTTACCGAGAGACTTGGTTTCTCCCGTTTATTCTTGCAGAGCAGACGCACTGGCTTTCTGCCGCGGATCGTGCACCGCCCGGTTACAGCAACTGGCACAGCGTATCCAAACTAAAGCAGCTGCTCCCTGAAATCAGGCGGCAGCTGGCCCAAGACAAAGTCGAGATTGAGAGCTTCCATGTTTTTGCGCAGATGTATCGTGTAGAAGAAGGTGGGCTGGCCGACCTATTAAGCACTCCTGGTTTACATCCCCGGCAGCTAAGCTTAACGATTCGCCATACGGACTGGTGGTATTGGGAGAATGATCAGCCACTGCGCTTTGAAGCCAATTGGATCAATGGTGTATCCGGGGCAATGTCATCCTCAACGCGCCAGTTTCGAATTGAGCTCGAGTCACTGGAACGCAAAAAGGATCAGATCGACACCATTGGGAAGCATATAGCTGAACACTGGTTTTTCAAGAAAAGTGACGGCAGTGTTCTATACGCGGACGTTTCAGGCAAATGCCACGAAGTATCCCGATGGACTGGCACGAGTACGTGGCATAATAAGCGCTGGACGCGTGACGAAAACGCAAATGGCAAGTTGGATTATTACATTTTGACCATCACTTTTGAGCCAGAGCTCACCTTAACGAGGAGAGGAGGGGTGGTGAGTGAGACGGCCAGATCAAATGCTGGAAATGTCGCATACCAACATATTCCAGTGCAACTTGGAAAAGCCCCGGAGGTAGATCAGCAGCTTTACGATGAGTTCGACGAGGATCATGTTCAAGATTTCCCCCTTCCTAATGATGAAGATGATCTTTGATGAAACTATTTTTTCTTCTTCAATATACATCACATTTCTTACTAGGCATATCATTTTTATGCTCAGTATAATATGTGTTTCTTTCTGTTCTTTTCCTCTTTTTTTGGGGGGGGGGGGGAGATTCGTTTAACTCAGTTTATTCCATCAATCTACTCTATGCAATAACAAACTTTCAAAGAAGCTGATTGTATCTACAAATCAATCTACCGCATTTCGAAGTGCTTTAAATCAGTAATGCGCACCTTCTAAATGTAAAAATATGCAGGTGGAGGCCACGACTTTGAGTATAACAAGCTAGGGCTCTCGAAAAGAATGTATATAGCCTTGGACTGATAGATTCTGTCATCAAAGAGGAATATATGAACTATCCACTGGGCTTCATCAGTCGTAAAATAAAACAAAGCTGCTACTAATTCTTCAGAAAGTCCGCAACTATCTCATTGAATTTAGCATCGTTCTCCCAAAACATGAAGTGGCTGCCTCCCTCGTCTTCTCTGAAAGTCTGGAGTTTGCTGCCCGAGATCTGCGAGGCGATCCATCGTGCACTATCTGTCCCTAAGATACTTCCCTCAGCGCCTACAACGAGTGCAGGGACAGTAATCGTCGGTATAACATCTCTCCAATCTTCTGCAGCATGGTTTACCAATAACGTGGCGGCGTGAGCGAGATTCATCTTGCTCCATTGCTGTTTTAACCATTCAAAATCTTCCGCGCTCAGTGATGGCGAGAATAAGGACCTCAGGAAGCCCGCAGCGTACTCACTACCCCCAGGTCCGCGTAAACTGACTCCCATTTCGAGCGCCTGAGAAGGTGTAAATATTGTTCCCCAAGACTTTGCAACGCTGTCTTCCCATGCTGGATCTGTGGTCAGGTAAGGGGACTGGTCAACAAGTATGAGGCGAGAAATATTCGTGCGAGAAGAAGCGAAAGTATCCCAATATGCCCAAATAATGGAGCAACCCATTGAGTGGCCACAAAGAATAACGTCTTTGAGATCTAGTTGGACGATGACTTCGTGTAAATCTGCGGCTAATCGGGTCACTCGATAGCCCCGATCAGGTTTGTCAGAGTCACCAAAGCCACGATTATCAATAGCTATGACACGGTATTTGGCGCTAAAATATGAAATCTGTTTTCGCCATTGGATTGCAGTTTGGGCCCATCCGGGAATCAACAGTAGAACAGGGTAAGATATATTTCCGGCAGTAATATATCGGAGTGAAACTCCGTCAGATGTTGTAACAGTGCCAGAGGAAGTTGCCATACTGAAGTTGAAGCTAGCTGCGCCGAGTGACAAAGCGATACAGTGGGGATTACAGTAGCAAGCAACGGCAAATTTTAAGTTGACACGGATGGATACCAGCGGGATCTTGTATACTTATATGCCAGGCAAAAGACTTAAGATGCTATTTTTATAGGCTATCAAAAACTCCGTATACTCCGTGCTATGGAGCAAATGTAAACACTACACCCATATATAATTGATTGTTTATTAATAAATAGTGCTTTCAAATGGCAAACGGTATTTCCCGCTTGTTTCATATACGCAGTCTGTTAGTGAGATTTTAGTTGCTGATAGGGGACTTTTGTGGAACTGGTTGTCGCAACTACGGCGCTTCTTACCTTGTTTCTTTCACTTTTGTCTTGCTTGAAAAAAAAAAAAAAATAGCCCCAAACCTCAATACATGTGTTGGTCATCATTAGGGAGAAAAACAATCATATGGCTACATTATTTAGGAAAGTGGTGGCCGTTTATAGCTGATTTAGCGTATTCCTATCCTTTGCATCTACATTAGTTCTTGACTGCTCCATTGAAATACGGCGCTGCCAAGTGGATAGCGGGGACATGTCTCGTTGTAAGAGTGAGCTGACAACCAAATTCCTTGCCCAAGCACTTCGGAGTTTTGGGCAGGCTACAATTCTCCGCTTCCTTCCTAGTAGTACTGATCGACGAGCACAATTGATTTACAGGACTATTTATTGATTGGGATATGATGACATTAATGATATATTACAGGGCTCTGCTCTGTAACAAAAAGAGGTGACTTGGTTGTGAATATGCCCCAGGTTGCCTACTTCGTAAGCCTATCGTTTTACGGAGATGCCAAGGCACCTTACCAATATCTAAAATCAAGTTTTGCAAACAGCCGTGCTTATCCTTTAGACTATTGCTAGATCTGCAACATTCGAACCGAGTTGTTATTTAACGTCTTTGAATTTACGGAGTATGTTCGACATACGACACCGTACGCGATAAGCATCTTAGCAAAGTTGAGCAACGTCGACAAGAGCAAAAATATAGCATTTAATATATGATCGTCGATCCGCAAACCCAGTTTGAACATGCTTTGGTCAGCAGATTGAGAGATGTACTAGTTATGCTAATGCAAAGTATTTTGCTTGCAGGTGGTGTATAAGGCTATAACAGTGCGAGCAGTATAAAATGACGCGGAGCCCTCCCTTGGCCATGCAAGTTATCTAAAAAGCTTATTTTATTCCTTATTCTATATAAATTTTATTAATCTCCCCATATTGTATACTTCGGCTTGTGTTTCTTTGCAATTATACGTCAAGCCTTGCGAGGCGGGGTAGCGCGTTACGCCTATTGTTACTAAGAGTGCAAGGCCCTGTTTTTTCTTCGCGGTAATTGCTTTGAACAGGATTTTTCCAACCCTTTAATAATACCATTGCAGATAGAATATGCTTGTGCGCTTGGTCATGGACAACCGTTTTCTATTCCGCAATACAATATCCTGATTTCAAATTCTTTTTCTCCTGTACTAGCATCTTTATATCGCGACTTCAAGGACACTCACTTCAAAATGTTTAATTTAATCGAGTACATCATAATAGTTTGTAATAATAGTATGGTGTGTTACTTAAATGTTTTAGATTGTTAAGTAGCTCCAACTTTGATTGATAAAGGCTTGGAAATACGCGCGCGGTCGGTTTGAGATTTGTAAGCTTAATCATCACGTCATGAGTATGCGAGTAATGTGAGGAGAAGCTATTGGGGATGTAAATAGAGTCAGATATTTGTTTAATTTAAGTCGCTTTAGGTTGATCATTTGGTCCAGTTGGAAATTCAATATATACATATGTGTATTCATATATGAATCAACATACCCGGTTATCGTATCTCGCTGCACAATCGCTAATATATACATAATTTACACAAGATGCCGTCAGATCAGAAGGTAGTTTGTACGGTTTATAATATTGCGCTCCTCATTTGCTTACTCGGTCTTCTAGATTTATCACGACAAAGGTCATTTCACTCGCCCCGATAGTATTTTTCGGAATTTCATCTCCAAGGACCCAAACTCACAGTTCCCTGCTGAAAAGGGTCGCTATGTCCTCTATCTCTCCCCTGGGTGTCCATGGGTTAGTGCCGTCATATTTTGCACCTTCTCTTCTCTCTGTTTCTCCTCTTCTCAGGATGGGGTATATTAAAATAGAGATCAAATATATCTAACATCAGGTTATATAGGCGCATAGAACAATGATAGTCCGATTACTGAAAGGGCTTGATTCAATAATCGATGTATACCAAGTCCATTTTACTATGGGCCCTGAAGGGTGGTATTTTAGCGGCGAAGGGGGCTCTCTCACTGAAGACCCTCTCCACGGGTTCAAGAAGCTCAAGGAACTGTACCTCAAAGCCGACCCCAGTTACACAGGTCGCTACACTGTACCTGTATTATGGGACAAAAAGGCCGACGTTCTGGTCAACAATGAATCTTCAGAAATTATCCGCATGCTCTACTCGGAGTTTGACGAATTTCTACCAGACCATCTCCGTGAGGAAAACCGGCCTGGAAAGGGCCTTTATCCACCACAGCTTAGAGCCGACATTGATGCCATGAACGAATGGGTGTACAACACTGTGAATAATGGTGTCTATAAAGTCGGCTTCTCCAAATCGCAAGTAGCATATGATGAAAACATCCGCCCACTGTTCGCGTCCCTCGATCGCCTTGAAGAGCATCTTAGCCATGGCAAACCATTCCTCTTTGGTGATTTCATCACTGAGGCGGATATACGCTTGTACACCACCCTGGCAAGGTTTGACGTTGCCTACCATAGTGTCTTCCAATGCAACCTCAAGTCGATCCGACACGACTATCCTCGGCTTCACTCCTGGCTCCGGAGACTGTATTGGGATCAAGATGAAGAAGGGCCATTGCGTGCCGCATTTTATCGTACAACAGCGCCGAATATTGGGCGCTATGCGCTGGGTTATGCAGATTCCAAGTGGAGGATCGTCCAAGAGGGCCAGGGATCTCTGGTAGTGCCCGCAGGACCATTAGTGCTTATGGAGCCTTTATAAACAAAAGGTTTTTATTGATACCAAAGGTATTAAGTAGCTTGTCACAGTTGATTAAAATTGGATGTTTAATGATATAAGTTTATAAGGCCTAAGTGTAAAGATACTTGAAATATGATTGTTGAAATCTGTTTTCAAGATCTATTTCAAATAAAACATCGCAGAAGTGATACAAGTGATACGAAGCTAATGTTAAAATCACGTCTGCAAATGTATGGCGGTACAATATTTGTCTCTTCATACAGTAATACGTGTAGCCCAAATGTCTTCAAAGCCACTGAGTCGCGTCTCCGAGTATCCAGCGAACCTGCTCCAAAACCGCCTGCTCGTCTCTCTCCGTATCAACAGGTACAATGTCAAACTCTTTGCTACTGGGCTCCTCATATATATCCATTTGGCTGTCAACTAAGTTTGCCCCCATATAGCGATCTTGACGTTCTTGTAAACGCCTGACAAGAACCTCTCTATCAGCTTGTAAGTCAATAAAAATGACCTTTACCTTGTGCGCGACCATATGGTGACGAATCTGGTTACGATAGGCTTCTTTCAAGGCAGAGCAGCTAATAACCACAGAATTATACTCAAGGTCAGCGAGCGTCTCTGTCGTTCGTCGGTTGATTCGATCTAGCCAAGATGTACCATCCTCGTCAGTGAGCATAATTCCCGATCTCATTTTCGTCACAGCCTGACGAGAGTGTAAATCATCGCCTTCAATAAAGGGAACATCAAGCGCTTGCGCTATCCTATTTCCAATGACTGATTTTCCCATTCCAGATGGCCCCATCATGACAATGGCCATTTTCTCAGTATCCATTGGAGATGATGAAACTTTCCATGCCTTTTCGGTTAGATAGCCGATAAATTTGGCCACATGCTCTTCCAAAAGACTGGGAACCTTGGCTAAGGCCGGTGAGAAAGAACGCGCCACTTCAGTAGCGAACATTTTCGATGGACCAAACGAATCTTTGTCATATTTCGATGCGAAGAAGTCTGTCAGTTTTATTGGTGGATTAACGATTGGATCCGGGTTTGATGCTCGTAATCTCGCAATCCACTCTTTAGGCTCAATTTCGTCAAAGACAAGTCCGCATTTACGTAGGGCGGGTAGAAGATCGTTTTTCCAGCTAAAGACTTGTGGATTAGTGACATTTGCAAATATGCTACCTGCGCCAGAAAGGGATATATCTGTGACAGCCTCCGCCACAACATCGACTGGTAACCATGATGGAGTTTCTTGGAGTCTTGGCAGCGCGCCGATCGTTATTGCAGTTTGCATCATCATAGGCACCGCTTCTTGGGAGTTCCATACACCATGCTCTGTATCGCCAGTAATTTGCCCGATTCGCAACACGCGAGTAGTAACGCCTTGAGAAGCGGCTTTAGCACAGAGATGCTCAGCTACTGCTTTAGACTGAGCATATCCCATGTTTTGCGCCCACGAAAAATCAGGAATTTGTTCAGGTACTGGAATGACCGTCGCCTGAGAGCATGTACTGACAGATGAACAAAAGTTCATTGTTGCTGGTGGCTGTGCTGATTGACAGAGAGAAATAAGATGGGATACACCTGCAATATTTCCTTTTTCAAAGCTCGACAAGTGCATATTAAAATTGACCGACCAAGCACAATGAATCACCGCAGAGAGATTCTCAGCTACAGCCTCGTAGGCTGATTTAGAGAGTCCAAGATCCGGCTCCGCCAAATTTGATGGCAAGACTATGATCTTGCGTCGCGAAGCGAGCGATAACGAATGATATACTCTTCTTTGTATCATCGAGTTTACAACTCTTTTGTGGCCATGAGATAGATTGTTGGCACGAACGAGACAGTATATTTGATCAATGTCAGGTCGAGATGCTAGCCTTGCAACGACATGTGCTCCAAGAGAGCCAGTAGCACCTGTAACAACCTGATGGGGTGAATGTCAGAGGCATATTATTTACAACAATTAACGGAAGAAGGAGCTTACTATTGATGAATTTGTTGGTAAAGACAGAGTCTCGGCTGAATACCTCATGACGAGGTTTTCCATCTGTTGTTCGATGGATGAGCCCTCACCGGCATCTGTCCCAATTCGCAGAGTAATTAAAAAGCTGCTTAAACTGCTGATTGATGGCTGCTCAAACACAACTTGTAATCCAAGCTTATTTCCACCAATGTCTACCTTTTTCAGAATCTCACTTCTAATTTGGATAGCTTGTAGCGAGTCCAGGCCCAACGAAAAAAAATCATCATCGTCTTGAACTGATGTAGGAGTGCCAAGGGTTTTCTGGAGAAGATTTCTCACAAACTGCTGGAGCTCTGGGAGATCAAATTGCACAAGGTCTTCTGACCCAGAATCAGCAAGATCATAGGTTTCTTCAATGTCGGCCCGGAATCGCTCGTAAAAGGCCTGTCGTATTATGCTTCCCTTATCTGTGTGAGGATATGCACAGTCGTGTGGTAACAGCCGAATCATGTCCCGCGAGATTCGGGCAAAAGCATCTGCAGATTTGTTTGCAAATTCGATGACCGGCCAGATTATATCAAGTATCTCTTCATTAGTGCGTGTAGCTAATCCAGCAGCTGGAACAAGTAGCATCCCAAGATGCGCACGGCCAGCACCGAACACGACGGCTTCAGTGACGTTTTTATTCGACCGTACTTTGCCTTCCATATCCACAGGATTAAACTTCTCACCATTTACAAGAACAATTGTATCGTCAAGTCGAGCGATATATTTCCATGCTCTAGGAATGCTTGGATGAGGTTCAAAAACGTCTTTAGTCGCGTAAGAGCCGTCTGGCTGGTTAGACTGCACTTTAGATGGCCAGCCGTCCAAAACCACGCATTCATACAAATTTGAGCCCCGTGGAACCCATCTCAAATATGGCGCAAGTAAGTCGCTCTCTCGTACATAATTCCACGCCTTGTCACCCTTGGGGCGAAAAGAAGTCATGAGTTGTCCAACTTCCGTTCTATTTTTTGTTAATATTGGAGTCATGGAGAAATAGAGTCCTTATCCACTTACGCGCCGTAAAGTCCTATTAAATTGACTCCATTCTGGACAAGGATATTTCCAAGATCATCCGGACAAGCTGAGCCGCCATACATCACAAGTTTTAACTCTTGAAGGACGTCAATACCTTTCTGCGTTTCTGAGAGCAACTTGAGCGTATATGGAACGCCATAGAAGATCTCAAAATTATGTGCTTGAAAGATTTTCAATAAATAGTCTTGCGTTAATGGAAGTTCAGCATTGTAAAAGTGAATAGACTTTCGGCTGTGCAATGCCCGAAAGAAACTACAGATACCATAATTGTGGAATAATGGCATTGTGATAAACGATTTCATATTCATGTTGATTGCATAATTTGCAAGACAAGACGTGTGAGTTTGATAAATTGGTTTCGGGTGGCCGGTCGATCCTATGATCACATTAGCATATAAACCAAATATAAAATTCCAGAATAATTACCGCTTGAATGGACGATAAAAGCAATATTTTTCGCCTCAATCTCAGGATCCAGCTGAGAATCTAGTTGAGTGTCTCCATGGGCCTCAATCGAAAACTCAAATACCTGACGATCGACAATTTCAAGGAGCTGCAGTCGTGGCAAAACATCCTGAATCTCTTTTCCAATACCCGAATGTTTCCTATCCGTAATGATTGTAGAGGCTGATGTAGCATTGATAAGAGATTCAATGGCTGCGACTGTGATCCTTGTAGAGAGAAACAAAATGGTATGTCCAAGTTTTGTTAAGGCTAGCAAAGTGATGAGATATTCGAAATTTGACACACCCAAGACCGCCACAACTCGCGGTTTCTCTGTCGAAGTCTTTCTTGCAGGAATATGCTGTGCATAGCGATTTGCCGCCCTCCAAGCAAATACATCCAGTTGTTGTAATTTATACTCTATGAAGTCGATTCCTGACTTCGGATATGAAACAATATGATCTTGAGGATAAGATATGGCCCGCTGGCGTACCAATCCATCAACTGTGCGGGGTGCAGAATCATGCCTGGGTATATTGGTAGCTGAAGTTGACGAGGGCGTCAGGATATGCCCAGCCGAGAGACCTGAAGGTCCTTGGTGCGAAGCCGAGATGTAGATAGTAGCGGGCATAATGACTCGAATTCGAACTCCCCATAGAGCATTACGAGAAGATTTATTTGAAGACTATGGGAATAAGGGACCTATTTGATTATAAGGATCAAGAATAGCCGCACTATGTCGATTGATTAGCTAATGTTACCGACGGTAATAGCGCGGTCAATTCATGTCATTTTTTATGTTACTTCGTCGGCATTTCTGCGTCGCGGATCTTTATCCGCCAAACCACGATGATCCTCTTGGAATTTCGGATAAAAGTCCCCGACATCCACCGGGCTTTTCGTTAGCAGAACGCAAGTGGAACTTTACCCCAGATCATCGAGCGCGGGGCTGATGTTAATCTGGGGATTCGGTAAAAGTGCACTCGGGTACGTTGTCAATGGAGGCTATATATAACCACTACTTATAATAAAGTGCTGACACAGTCCGGATGAGCCCATAGTGCACAGGGCAGCATCTTTCTCATTCTTCCTCAAGATTTACTGCAGAATCTTTTTGAGTCATAATTCTGGGACAGGCTGAGCATCTTACCAGAGAATCCGGGCTTTTTAATCTTACCTTGGTTTAATATGGCGCTGAGCGCTGCTAAGTCCGACAAACCTGACATCGTCATGGTTGACGATAGAGATGATTTCCCTACCAACCATGACATGGAGAAGACGGCACAAGTTAGAACTATAGATAGCATACCTGTCTTAGGTCTCAGTGAAGAAGATGCAGCTTTTTACAATAGTATAACGCAAAGCCAGAGGAAGCAAATTATCAGAAAGGTGAGAATGCCCTGGCAGAAATGCCCAATCAGTAAGACTTAACGCTAATCTTTGAATTTATTGCAGGTCGATTTACGACTGATACCAATGCTGGCGATTCTATACCTCATCTCACAGCTCGATCGTGCAAACATCGGCAACGCGAAAATTGAGGGCCTTTCTGAAGACCTGCATCTTGTGGGGAACCAATATAATGTTGTGTTAGCCCTTTTCTTTATACCATACATCTTGCTCGAAGTTCCAAGCAATATCTTGTTAAAGAAGTTCAAACGGCCCTCAGTCTATCTCGGCTCACTTGTCACTCTTTGGGGAATAATCATGACCATGCACGGAGTTGTCAGAAACTTTGGTGGATTGCTTACTGTGAGGCTCTTGCTTGGTGTGTTTGAAGCCGGGTTTTATCCTGGTGCAATTTACCTCTGTACATTTTGGTACATGCCTAAAGAGCTTGCAACCAGAATTGCGTACTTTTACTGCACCAGTGCTTTATCCGGGGCAATCTCTGGTCTCTTAGCTGCTGCTATTACTCTGATGGATGGAGTTGGTGGCTATGAGGGATGGCGGTGGATATTTCTCCTCGAAGGTATTGCCACCACTCTACTCGGTGTGCTTTGTTTCTTTTTTCTCGTTGATTCTCCCGCGCTGTCAGGAAGATGGCTATCACAAGATGAGATACGATTTCTTGAGCTTCAAACATTTGTGAAGCAAGGTGGACGATTCTCAGAACAGTCAGCTGAGAATAGACTCGACTGGTACGAATTTAAAATGGTTCTTACCAATTGGAGGCTTTATCTCCAAGCATACATCCTCCTATGCATTTCGGCCTGTTCCTACGGAACTAAATTTACCCTTCCTTCTATTATTAAGGCGATGGGCTTTACAAACAACACAATTGCGCAACTGATGACGGTTCCGGCTTACGTGGCTGGAGGCATCTCCGCTATCTTCTTCGCTTTTTTATCCGATCGTTTTCTCTGGCGGATGCCCTTCATTGTCGTTCCTTTGTTACTCATTGCCATTGGATACTCTGTTGTGATGGGCTTCAATGGCGACCTGGGTGGAAGCCACACCGGTCCCGGTTATTTCGCTCTTGTGCTAACATGCATGGGCATCTACCCTGTCCAGCCTTCTGGGACAAGCTGGGCCGCCAACAACTTGGCGCCAACCAACCGTCGCGCGATTGGAGTTGCTTTTTGCATTTGCATGGGTAACATTGGTGGTATTATTGGAAGCTTCATGTATCTTGACAAGGAAGCACCTTTTTATCACACTGGGTTTGGTCTTTCTTTGGCCTTTGGTGGTTCTGGCGTTCTTGCGGCTCTATTCCTCGAATTGAGTTTCATGTGGGCTAACAAGCAAAGATCCAAGATTCCTAAGGAGCAGATCAAAGCACAGTTTTCGGAAGATGAACTTCTCAGATTAGGGGACAAGAGTTTGCTTTTCAAGTATACACTCTAAGAGATGACAAGCCTGGCCGAGCTTAAGAGTTGATGCGACTCAGAGGTTTCACATATGCACGTATACCTGGAATCGCAACTATTTTCAACCTTTTGCCAAATTTTACTCATTGCTATCTTAGTTTTGAACTGGGAAAGGCTCGACACTTTTTTCTGTTGACGGCCTGTTGATGACCACCTACTTTTTTTTTATGAGAGCCAATGCATAATATCTTCAAAGGTCTCTGAGTTGCGTTGGCAATTGTATACATGTATATGGCGTGGCCGTCTTCTAGAGTTCCTATGACTACTTCACACTCTTGTGGAAATTAAATCGTTGCTATAAGAGTACATACCATACCATTATCTTGCGACTCTATCCCAGTCAACACATAATTATCATGCCATACGAACTTGTAGTGTTCTACATTAAGACTAGACTCTTAGAGTGGATCACAACTCGGCTTCGTAAGCTTCTCGTGAAATCCCCGCAACGCGACACTCACACCCCCGGCAATTTCCGTCAGAATTGACACGACGCAGCTATTTTAGTACTCCGCCGCTTACCCCAGTATTAATACTGCATCCTTCGGCTTCTTTTCCGCCTTTTGGCTTGCTTCTCGCTATGTTGCGGTGATACTACTAGCAAAAAGCGTGTCCAATCCGTATCCACCGCGTTTTGACTAATCACCAGATGGCGCCAGAGTTTGCAGGCCAGAAGAGGAGCTCGGAGTGTGTTGAAGATATCCCAAGAGATCCTCCAGACCCTGCACTTCGGAAGACGCGTAAGGTTAGTCGCGCTTGTGACTTTTGCAAGTCTAGAAAAGCGAAATGCAGCGGTGACCAGCCATGCGCGAAATGCATATCAAGAGGCCGAGTATGCTTATATGAAGCAAAGTATACTCGCGGCATGCCGCCTACGCCTCCACCGTCGTCTGATGTTAGCCAACGGAAGTCTGCAGGTGATAGCAGGCGTTCTTTAGCCGAAGGATTCGCTGCACCTGAAGCTGTATCTTTCATGCCGAGCTCTGAGTCGGTTCCTAATGACAATGGACCAATAGGCCAGACATCTCGACGGTCGGGAGGACCTGCTGCTCCCTCCCGAGCATCCCCTGAGCTAGGGATGGCGGAAATTCAAGGCCAGGTATTTGATCCAACATCAAGTTTAGCGTTTCTCCATCGAGCGTCAAAGCGCCTCGCAACCCATGGTAGCAGCCATGGGATTGATGATTCCCGATCGTCAGCAGAGAGCCAGCTGGTGTATATGGCTGGAGACAAACCATTAGCAATAGAAATCGAAGGCAGCCAACAGCAGCACACTCTACCCGGCCCATTAGAGGCTACGGATCTCTTGGCGCTTTTCTTCGATGTCTGTATCGCCACATATCGCATCTTGCATCGTCCATCCACAGAAACATGGCTGAGTATTATGGAAAGCAACCTGAGAGAAGGGATAGCTGTATGGCACACGGTTGGTCGTGCCAAGGCAGCCATTATATACGCAATGCTAGCGATTGCTAAATTTCACCACGAGAAGTCTAAGGGATATCCCGCTAGAGACTGCCAAGCACTTCGCTTAGCCGATGTTCTTTTTCGCTTCTCAATGGGGCTCACGGATCAAGAGACGGGATTTCCCAAACTAGAATCAGCTCAGGTTCGCATCGTTCAAGTTCTGTATCTTCTCACGACCTCACGTTTCAATCAGAGTTGGTACATCTTTGGGAATGCACTGCAGCTTATCTCTGCCCTGGGCTTACAGCGACGTGCTGATTGGAGAAGAAGGCAAAAGTCCGCAGCTGATTATATCGAAAAGCAGTGCTCTCTTAGGACTTTTTGGACTGCCTATGTTCTTGATAATTATCTTGGAGTTGTATTTGGGCGACCGCGTCATTTCCATGATGACAACATTGATCAAGACTTGCCTGATCGTATTAATGATGAGGACATGTCAGCAGATGGACCTATTGGTGATCTTGATGATCGTCGCGGGTGTCATACTGATGCTCTGGTTTTTCACGCACGGTAAGCACTCCCTGATACTATAGCCCGGCCATTCTCTCAACCTTAAATTTGGCATCGCTGTTAACGCCATAGATTTTTAGTATTGCCCAGATAATTGGGGCTATCTCACAAGAGATGTATACAGCCAAGCACACTTCTGAAGTCGAAAGAATCGCCGCCGCGAATGACTTAACGCAGCGAGTTCAAGACTGGCATCAAAGTCTACCAGCTCACCTTGGTGCCGTTCATCCGTCTATTTTGATCCCAAGCTATCGAAGACCAGCCTTGGCGCTCGGACTCGCCCACTCACATGCTATAATGCATGCCAATCGCCTATTTCTAATGCGATCCCCTGCTTCCATTTATGCTTCACAGGTTAGCGATTGTATCAAAGCTGCGAAAGATGTGCTGGAATCGGTGGACACTATGGCCAAGGGTAGTCCTATCTTCCATGCTTTCTGGTGGACTCACTATGTAGCCTTTTGTGCCCTGGTGGTAACATATGTATGGGTGATGCAGCAACATCGCATGGGCGCCACAGACGATCCTGGTTATAGAGGGAGATTGATGCAACTTGCAGAGAACTGTCACGGCCATCTTGCTCAAGCAACATCATCAAACTCGCCCAGTCGGCGGTACGCTGTTATCCTGGAAGGATTTCGAGCCGCAGCAGTGAACAAATCAATTCCACAACATCTGAGACCTCACTATAACGCACCGAATGAGCAGTCAAGAGATCAAAATCCAGGGACTCCTATCCTCACTGGTAATGATGGCGGCGGATTCCTTCTCATCTCTCAGAATAGCCCAGTGACAGAAATGCCTACCTTCCATGACTGGCAGCTTACAGATTGGCTGGATCTGGACTCATCGGTATAGTTTTCTCTCTAAGTACATATAAATGCCATCTTTCCAGCTAACATCTCATAGGCTTTTTGGCCAAGTTTTAATGTGGACGAAGCGGTACTATCACCAGACGGAACTCATACTGGAGATCAAAATTATGCTACATAACCTTCATCCCCCCCTTGCCAATTTCCTTCAGGGTTTTGGTCCTCCTTGCCTAGCAAATCGCTTAATCTCATCTTCTCCAATTTTTCGAAAGACATCAAGCTTCCATAATGACTGCGAATCGTATTTTTGCTCCGCTCTAGCGAGTTTAAAACTCTTTGACATGGAAGAACAAGGACTTGATGATGTTCAATAGGGTAATAGAAAAAGGAACTAAAGGAATGATAATAATGATAATCTTGAATATTCTTATAGGGAGGAGCGGGCTGTATTTCGAATACTTTGCAGAGCCATACTAAGTGCCACGGCCCATTAATGGATGCTTTTGCTCACCATCAACTTATGTAAATCATTTATATGGGCATCCTGTACTAAACTCTTGCTCACCAGAACAATTTCGTTTTGTTTCTTCCACCAGCATGCTTGAGCGTGCGGTGGATGAGCTTTCTCTGTAAATCTGTTATAATAAGTTGTAAGGCTTACGAGCGGCGCTAGGGCAGCAATTATCAACTCACCATCAGCGGCAGCAGCGCGACCAGGACGAACAGCCACCACAAGTTCCAAGCTCGCAGCACGCCAACCCCTAGCAGCATTAGAGCAGCTCATAATAAGCAGTGGCGATAAAGGTGCGAAATGATTGGTTCAAAAGCACGGTGTTGAACTCATCAGAGCGATAGACCCTCGTAAATGTCGTGGAATGGCAAAAGCACTGTCAAGCGTCTAATCATTGCATTATCTTCATACAAGTAGGTCGGAGGGAAAGCAAAGCGCTCTGTGATGAACACAGAAATTACAAATTATATATAAAAAATTTATATATACTTATTTACGAGGATACCACTTTCTATATATGCTTACAGCATTGGCAACCGTCTCACGAAGTGTCTTCCATCCCTCCTGATTTCCCCATTTCTTTAATAAGACAAGAGACTGGGTTTGGTCTGTCGTAATGCTTAGCTGAACATCACCAACATAATCATCAATAAATTGCTCCTTCGGATATAGCTCCCGCATAATGGCAAGGGCATTATCCCAATTAATGTAGTTAGCCCAAGCCTGAATGCGAGCACCGCGAACTTCAGGATCTAGTGCGGCGGCAACGTGTAGTAGTGCCACATCCTTGACATCGATTGCAAGATCTATAATCTATTAGCCAAGTAAAGCAAGAAGGAAAATATTGAAGACTTACTTGCTTCTATCCCACTTAGAGATTTAATTTTACCATCGTAAAGAAGCTTGAGCCAAGAGGCTCCCGAGTCTGAGTGATATCGGTTAAGAGGCTCACCAAGAATGGCCGATGGTGCAACTACATTGACGGTAAAATGTGGTTTTTGCTCCTCGACGAAGTTCCATACGGTCTTCTCGGCTGCGACCTTGCTTGCCATATACACAGGCATACCCCGGCCAGCTTCGTAAGGTGGCGGGGCCCAGGCAAGCTGTGTAGCGGTATCGTTCCAGGTATCACGCTCGACATGAGTGGTATTTCCTGGCGCAGGCATCGTAGCAGCCACGATCGAGCTTGTATAGACAAACACCTTCACAGAAGGTTCCCTGGTCGCTGCCTCAAGGAGTATGGTTACCCCCTTGACAGTTTGGGGAATGACATTGTTAGGATCAGCGTCAAAGGTAACGACAGAGGCAACATGCTGAACAATTTGGATTCCTTTGATAGCCTCGTCAAACGCATTGTCTGCCGTAAGATCAGCCACAACTAGTTCAAAGTGGCCCTTCTCTGCATAGGTTTTAAAGACATCGTCAACTAGCCAAGCTGACTTTTTCAAGTCACGAACTGTTCCTCGAACCTTGTAGCCACGTTCTAGAAACTGTTTGGCGACATGTGATGCAACGAAACCATTGGCTCCAGTGACAAGGACCCAGGAGCCCTTAGGAAGAGTTACTTCGTGCAGAGACATTTTGGAATTAATATTTTTCAAATATTGTTGCGTGGTAAAGTCTTAGCATATAAGAGAGGTGTGCTATTCTGGGTTGAAATTTAATTCTAGACATAAAGCGCCTTAGAAGACCCTTTAAATATTTACTGTCATAGCATTTATCTACATAAAATTATCAAGTGGCTAGATTGGAATCCGCCTTATTGGAAGCAAATGGAAAGCCAGCATGGAACACGACTGGCCCCTTATGATGCGTCTTACAAATTCTATCTAAAGATTGCGTGTTTTAGTCCTGGTTGAAATCCTGCATCTTAGACTCATAGCTTGTATTAGTAACGCCCAGGAAATAACGGCATTATATGGAGTTGCTGAACTCTCGCAGGAGTTTCGTCCACATACCTAGCCCATTTCCGAAAAGAGTAGGAGCGCTTCTTGGCATAGGTGGTGATGCTAAATAAGATTACTCAACATTCGTATGGCTGACCTAAACATGAGAAAGTTTAGGCGGATTTGGGGCGATATTGTCTTTATTAGGCTTCAAGCACCTGCTAGGGACATACCCTTAGTAAGGCTACATGGCCGTTATTGTTTAACTAGTTCCATGAGCTTTACCTTACGGAGTATTAGCTTAATCTCGAATTTATAAATGACGAAATGACTAAGTAGTAACTCCATTTAAGTACCCTTCTTCCCCCTGGCATGCACTGATTCGGAAGGAGCAACTCTCAGCATTTCTTCCACCCCACTGACCTGCAATTCTCGACACTAAACGTCACAAAAATAGTCTCTTGAACATCTCTAAAAGCATAGGGATGTAATTTGACTTCATGATATGCACTCAACCACTTTTATTATGCATATGCTACCCACGTATTAAGAACACAGCCGCCTAGCCCAAACCCGCCAACCCTATAATCCAATCACAGTCAAAGCTACAAAGTGAACTTGGTCATTAGAAACCACGCACATCAATCTTATCCAATCAACCGCTTACATTTTACAATGTTAAAGCTACAATTCATCAACTTGAGTCATCCTTCAGATGCTGCGTCAGCAGATTCCCAAAGGAAGGCACATTCACACGCTGCTGCGACTGCGCACGCAAGGGCAAGACGCCTTCGTATCATTGAGCATCAACAAGATCAGGATCAAAATAAAAGCCGGCAAAGAAAAGTAAAAAGGAGCCTACGCGACAATGCGAAAGGAAAAGATATAAAAGGAAATGGTACAGAAGCCTCTAAGCAGGCTGTGGCACAGGCGTTATTTAAAGTCGATCCTAAGACTCCTCTATCTGCAAGTCGAGCAGACCCTTTTGCAAGCTCTGAAAAGGCCCTTAATCACAGGGAACAATTTTTGCTAGATCATTGTCAGTAAAAGCCACAACCTGCCCGTCTCAAATATACCCCTGCTACGAATCTTTCGGTCTAATTCAGCCTGCAGATATTACTGTTCTCGCCCCATTCCTTACCGATGTTCCCTGGCGTTTAGGCAGACTTGGCAGCTTTTCTGAGCATTTACCAAAACAGTGGGTCAACATCGGCGTTTCAGACACCAGCTTCCTGTCCTCCCTATTCCTCAGTGCCAGCCGCCATCTGGCCGAAAACTGCCTCGAGAAACGAGAGATCTTCTCCCAGCTTGCCATATTTTATAAAGTCGCCTGCCTTCAAGCACTACTTAAGGCAATGCCCACTGGGGTAGACTTACCTACAGATACAACCATTTCAATGGGTTTAATCCTGGCTTTAGACGAGGTAGTATCCCTTTGAGTCCCTTCAAACGACTGCGATGGCAGAGACGGCTGATACAACGGCTGATACAACGGCTCCTTCCTTAGCTCTTCTTGGGAGACTATTCCATGTCAAAACACCACGTCCAAGGTGTGAAAAAGATGGTGGAAATCAAGGGTGGCCCCCAGACACTTGGCCTCAATGGCTTGTTAGCAGCTCTTTTTCACAAAGTTGAGAACGAAGAGACACTCTTAGATATCCTGCATCAAGTCTCAGACCCCTGCAGACGTGTTGCGCTTCAATTTTCAATACGTAAAAAATAACGGCGCTGTTGAATTTACACCAATAACGTAACATACATACAAGCAAGCGGCACAAATTATCTCACGTACAAATAGGAATATTAACACCGTTATAACACCACCATTTGGTCTCTAAACTTTCTATATATAGTATTTACAATATCATGTACTCGGCTTATTATTTTATGTTTTACATAATTTTAATTGCCGCTTTACTTAAAAGTTGGAGGTGCTGTTATGCATTATTTTACTTCAAGCAGATTCTCTGTCTAAGAAGTTTTTTACTCAAATATAAACAAAAATTCCACCTTATGTATGAGATACGGTTGCAGCTATGACGAAAGTAGTTTATAATTTAATGACGAACTGGCTGTGCTATAACGCTGTAAAGTAAATCGCTGATGGAATTCTTTTGGCTCTTTTGTGGAATCATTGTTAGGAGAGTGGACTGGTCGCCAAATGTATTATGATTTTGTCCGAGGGCCATACAAAAATAGTACATGAGTAATTTTTACAGACCTTGCAGTTTCCTATTAAGGCAGCAGCCTTTTGCGTACATTACCCGTTGGCCAGACTTTCAGCGGGGTTTTCAGTTAGCAACGGGTAGTAGATTTTCAGTGAGGTGCAGTTTCCTAATATGGCCAACACTAAGCAGCTTAACTAACAAAACATGGCGCCTATTTTCCACGATTGATAAGCTATTGTAAAATCGATCTAGGTTGTTCTCGTGGCTTTTGATGCTGCTACATGTGCGCTGGGCAACATGTATGTCGCCAGCAACAATGGGGTCAAGTGACTTTGAGTTTCTACAATAATTTTACGTGGATAAAGCCCACAGTCGTTTCAGCGCGCCAATTTACGTACTTGGTCTGGCAAACCTCATTCCAATCCTGTGTACGTTTTCATATCCAACCAGATGCCCAGCCATACCCCAATGAATGAAAATTTTATGTTTAATCAACAATATGCCCAATATTTTGCAACACCTTAAGAGTTGGTATAACCTTTGTTGTAAGTATCAAAAGAATTCACCTATCTTATAGTAGTAGGGTCAGACCCAACTGTACCCGTGTGCATCTATGTTCCTTATTCGGAGATATCACGCCAGTTACTACCAAGCATTAGCTTTGAATCTTCACAATTTGGAAGGAGAGCTTCTTTAATCTTCCTTTTATTTATTATAAGACAAACTACGCTACGGGCAGAATGGGCCTGCTTTGCAGGAGCCCGATTCCTTCTTTCTTTCTTATATAAAACAACGAGAATCCCCGATGTCGGCTAATAATACTCATATCTGCTCACTAGAAACTAGATACGTAACATTTGCGCTCTATTTTTCATTCCATTCAGAAAATATGCTGCCCACAGGGAACACAGAACCCACTAGAAGGGCCTGGTAAGTATCTCTAGGACAAAGTAAATAATACCAAGTCACAGGGGATTATACACTTACTAAGACTATTTACAGTGACTCATACACAGCCATCAATCCTGCTAATGTTGATCATACATGGCATAAGAGATCGAAGGTATTATATGTTTGCCGCCTTCAAAATAACTCTCATAAGTGACTTAACAGCCATGAGTGCACAGTGTGCTGCTTAAAGCTGCTTTCAGATTTTACTACGAGACAAACCAGCAGCCTCTCAATAAAATAACATCTTGAAGTGTCAAGCGCATCATCAATTTACTTAAAAATTCTAGAAAATAGACTATTTTTCTAGTACCACACAATAATAATCAGGGAGAAACAACATCAATCATGCTAACCTTAGCTAAGAAACCCCATAAGCGATGTAAGCAGTTACTCTAATTACTAGATCTTGGCGACATGGATAGGGGTGAGTGGAACAAGGTATCTTTGCGCGCAAACTTCGGGATTGGATGCTTATAGTGCTTGGAAATGGAATACCATGTGCACTTTTATATTGTTGCTAACAAATGGGCATGGGTCGAGTTATACCCGTCTAGACACGGTAGACGTTTATACAAAAATTATTCTTAACGCAACATACTGGCATGCGGTAGGGTTTCCGCTATAATCCATTCATCTCTTTCTTTCTTTCTTTTGAGTTCTTATTTTGGAATCACAAGACCCCCGGCTTGGAAATTGGCCATCAATAGCGGCCATACGATTCGTGTAGAAAGCAAAAGAAGAAACCAAAACTTGATCAGACAGTCAAGATCAGTAAATAGAAGGAAGACGAGCCGAGTGTCAAAAAAGAGCAAGATCAGAGCTAGAGTAGGGGCGTGGCTATAAAGGATATCCCTCTTTTAGCAACAGCTACACAACGTGGGGGCTGAAATGCTTAAAGCTGATCTAAATATATTACTTCAACTGATGGATTCAACAATTAATTAGACGTCAGCGTGCAGAGAGTCGTGTGCGAAACCATAGAGTATTCCAGTCACGATCAACCCAACTCTAGCATGCCTTGTTATTGTCACAGTTGAAATCTCTCAAAATACTTGATGCATGATATATATCTGCATTTTGTTCGACTTTTTGGGCGATGAACATTCCATGGAGCTTATCTGTCCTTACCAACCAACCTCAAATGTGCCCTACGCTGTAGGATACTTGATAAATTTAGAGTGTATTAGGCAAGTAGGGCTTTCGCTCTCAGCGGTTAAACTGCGTGTGATGAGGAAGAACTTTTAATCTTCTCCAATAAATTAGATGTAAAATGTATGCATACACACTATAAGTTAACGGCAAACTACGTAACCTCAAAAGTAGGCGCAACATTGTCTCAAAACGGCCTTTGTGCACATCATCTGAGGCCTGTCGGATTATTATCCGCTCGGGAGGGCACTATTGGATTCCGTCACTAGCTAATTTTGAGGTATCCATAGCTTGTAAGTCTTAAAAACTATGTACAAACCTTTCCAGAGAGAGTTAGGGTGTCTTACACACGCCCTTGCACTGTTCCTGCTGTTAGTTGTACGGGAGCATTTTCGGGATCGTCCGGTGCAAGGTGAGATGTAAGCTGGCGCCAAGCTCAAAATCAGTTAAAATTTTAAGGTTTTTAATACTTTAAATCATTCGCTGTACTAAGGGCTGCTGATCTAGCTCCTATGTTTCATATGATCTAGCCAGAGAGTTGGTTGACCAGAAGCTCAGCTTCTCAAGCGCAAGATGGAATCTGTAGTGGTAGAACTTGTAATTTTCACCATCATCACGGCGGCCTGTGCTAACAGCATTTGTAGAAAACTTCTAATTAGCATATGGCCTTTGCCTTAGGAATCGTCGAGGAATTCATGCACAGATGCGTTGGGGTCTTTGGCTGTGAGAGATGCAGCGGAAGGGGAAACACTTAGAAATTGATGGGCATTTCAAACTGAATTTGGGTATCAATTTTTACAATTTACAATACCTACCATATTCTGCCTACATTACTAGTAACTCCAAGCTTTTGCTGATCTCTGGGTAAATCAAGCTGAGGCCATTCTGTTATTTAGATATAAACACCGAGTTTAGCTCATGCAGCCAAGCATATAGGTACAGCCCTAAGCAGCGACCAATATACCCTAGACGTTCGTCTCTTGACCTTGTATTGACTTAGGAAAGGCCGACTAGGGATGAAGGGCTTCATGAAATATTAAAAAGATAGCTTCTAGATAAGTTACATTAATACGCTATGATTAGAAAATACTCTTTCTTGATTCGGGCGCTGTTATTCTTGTAAGTTATAAAATATGGCGGCATATAGTGGCATGGCACTGAGAACGCAGTACCAAATCGAATCTTTAACAAGGCCGAACTTATCGATTAAGACTAAAAAAGGAGTTGGCTACTCGAAACCATTATCGTAAACATAGAAAATCCTTTCCACATAAATGGCAAATGGTAGTCTTGGTTTGCTACAGCAGATTTCTGGGAGAAACGGCCGTGTACATATACTCTGTCTCGGGATAGACCAGACATCGGCTTATTATTGTGAGGTTTTACAAACTCATCCTAGGTCAGCTGATGGTCATGTTATATAAAACGAAATTGACGGGATTCCCTGGATGAATTTTGCTCGAGATTTTGCCATTTCGCGTCTGCCGTACGTGATGTTCGCACCACTACTTTCACTCCCCACCTGCCATCTACAGCGTCTCATGCCGATCCCGAAACAGATATTAGAGACGCTAGGTATTCTACAAAACTGCAAGGTTACATTCATGCGCTGTTTAAGAAGTGCTCTAAAGAGTTGCGTATGTACAGGCACTCCATTCTATAACGCGCTCTACCAAACCGTCTTCTACATTTTGGTACCTACATAATTATAAAGGTCATGGATAAAGAGATCTGATTATTGGTACAAAGACTCAAATACTTGTTTTTTTGGGGGGGGATATCCATAGTATATTGACAAGCCACCGGCACTCTATAGATCTCTAACCATCTCAAGCAATTTCTTCTCTTGACGTACGCATCTTCCGGGAATGCTCCCTTGAACTGTGACCCATAATTAATCAAAACCGTCTTTGGCTGCATCTCCCAGCATTCTCTCAGATTGACCTTAAATGACGAATGGAGCAAAAGCCCTGGCCACCCGTGCCGCTTGATCCGGCCAACATCAACACCAAGCGGGGTATTAATACAGTAGCTGTCCCAATACTGCCGATTCAGATGGCCGCCAAGAGATTCAAATAGCACAGTCATCGCACGTTCAGCTGATCTGGCTCTGGGTCAAACTAAGCTATATAAGCATTAATTTTGGGTGTTTGTCTTGTATATCAATTTTCGGGATATATCCAATGATTTAGCTCGTACTAGTAGGGTAATAATACCCCGTTTTCACCGCGGCAATTGTTTAGGAGGATTTTTATCTTGGCAAACTTGGCAAGATCGCTGATTGCACTAGCAAGTAATTCCGAGAGTGTGGTGGCGCCATTCACGACAAGAATGCCGGCGCGGAGAGTGGAGACCTGCATAGAACACCCCACCTAATTTACATTAGACTGCTGACGACTTGGAGCATGCTGGCGATTGCTGTCGATGGTGCAGAGGACGAGTGAGCGATGATGTATAGAGACTAGCTGTATGGTTCAACAGGGGCAAGTAAGATCTTTAGCTGTACAGCATAGTGTATAGAATATAGTTTATTGTCGATCGGTGAGATGAACTACGAGGTTATACAGAAGATAAATGAATAACACTGTAAGACACCAGGTATTATCGGGCTATATTTACTGAAGTTCTCCACAAATAAACAGATTAGAATTTAGCTATGGAATCTGTGATATCAACTATTGATGGAGCCACCTACACCCCCAAATACCATCTCATCATAAGTGACATGTCTCAAGTCCGCAATCCTGTTCAACCAGATATCAACCGTCAAGCCTTGTGATGAAAAGTTTGATGGACTCAAGACTCTCTCACTAGCTTAGACGAAGTTGTCGGTGACGGTTGAGCCGCTGATGGTGACGCTGGTGAGTGTCTTGCCGCTCTGCTGAATATCGATAATTGAAGCAGTAGAAGCATCCAGCGAAGATTTTGAGGTAGAGGCCGTGGCACCAGTGAAAACAACGCTTCCCCAGTTGGCGAGGTTCACCAAAGAGGAACCTTCCTCATAATCCTCCACGATCCACTCTGCGTTTTGTCCTCCAAGAGCAGCAGTGGAGGTGAGGGACTTTGTCACAGTCTTGCCCGTGGTGACGTTCTCAATAATTGCAACACCGGAGGTGCTAGTGGTTGAGCTAACAGTGGCCTTGATGGTATCACCCTCAGAGATGCTGATGGAGAAATCGTAGGCAAAGTCGGGGTACCACTCATACCAGGCATCATAGGACACTTCACCGTTCTCAATGGTGAAGTCAACACCGGTCTGCAGGATGGAGTTCTGGTAGGTGTCACCATCGATGCCAACCCAGGCAGAAGCGCTGTAGGTTCCACGAGAAGAGGATCCTGAGGGAACCTTCGGCGTGGGTACTACGAAGCTGGCTGAGACGGCGTTGAAGGTCTGACCAGATGGGGGCGAGGTGATGACAGCTCCCGACCAGTTGGTGGAATAAGAGACATCAGAATCGTTGCCCTTGCCTGCCGCTTCAATGCGTTGGATAGGTCGGGAGGAGCGTCCTGCGCCCTGCGTGCAATACGCTCTTCCAAAGTGCTGTGAGTTCGGGGAGCTGCACTAACATAGCCAGCGAGCAGCGCGTAGCTGAGAGTGATGGCGGAGAACTTCATATTGTAAAATTGGAGTGGGATTAGCGGTTGCTAAAGCTTTTCTGATGATTTGAATAGAAGCTGAGTGCTTGATACTAAAGTGTACTGCTGAGGACTGCTGTTCAATTTCCTTCGATCGTGGAAATATGTCTCCTTTTATAGATATCCAGCAAGCCTTCAAGTATACAAAGTTCGATGTATTATAAAATGCCTTCCAATACTACCTTCCAAAATGGTTGCCTCACAGCTTATCAGAAAACAGCAGGTGAAGCAAAATAGTGCAACCAGATATCCTCCTGCATGAGAATTTTTGGATGTTTACTCTCTCCTCTGATGATGAAGACTCTATCATAGAATGGTACTCTCTGTAGCGCATGAGTAACCCCCCTGTTCTCAACTGCATTCTTATCCATATATAGAACTTACATCCGAAAATGTATTTGCGTGATAAGGCGTAATTACAGGGCCGGCATTGCTAGGGATTGCATTATGGTGGGGGAATAATGGCGAATATCACGGATCGATGCCGACAGATGGCGATGCAGGCCAGCATCAGTGAATCGAATTACAAGCAATCTTAAATCTAGAACTTTATGTTATAAACTTAATAGTTATTCGCCTGCCTAATACAGCGCGTTCTGCCGATATCCTTATGACACTTTCTGTTGCAATAATTGCAAAATTGCTCGTAAACTTGAAGCATGTGATGAAGTAGTATCTGTTGTGACTAATGCGGTAATACAGGGTAGGTATATTTGGAAAGGGCAAAGTTTCGGATTATATTCATATCACTATCATTCAATCTGTTCTGCCTAACATTATACTGGTTGAGCTGGAATCCATATTGATTAAGTAAGAAATAAGTGGCTATTAATAAATCTATAATTGTGAATCATAAGGTATATTGAACTTGGTGGAAACTCAAAATCTTCCACTGCCCATATTCATGTGATGCGATTTGGAAAGAGATTGCCCAGTTATATTTGTGATAACCTCATGATGAAATTAAGCGAAGAGATGAGGACATAAAGTGACCGATGAGGAGATTGTTCATGGGTGAGTAGATGGGCTAATTTGCTCACCAAGCGAACATAGCCTATACTTTTACGCTTGCCACTCACACCGTTATTTCCATCTCTTCTTATTCACTACTTTTTCTTGCCGACTTCAAATTGAATCAATGAAATGCTAAGCGCTTTGAAAACTGCAAGACGAGAAGACAAAAGCGAAAAACAAAATATAGTAGTATACAGACAGAGTTCTGCCGTTCCATCCTTGTTGACATGTTATAAGAGCAATACGTGATAAACTTTGCTCCCACTCATCAACACCTCCAGCGACCCAACTTGGACAGCTGGATAGAAGAATAAACTTTGTATAAGTACGTACCCAGCGGCAGAAATCGTGTATACAGCTTATTATAAAAACAACCAGGAAACCTTCGCCACCTCTAGAACCAGTCATCTTCTACCTTTCTATTCCTTTTCCTGAAGGCTTTCAAAAAGGGGAAGAGAAACAACAATCATGACTCTCATTGAACTTCTTCGTCGCGCTGTGGTAGGGTGACCTCGCGATTACACGCAGAGAACTATCTTGCAACCGCAGAAGGTCACTATCCAGCTACCGAACGGCCGAACGAGATACTAACGATGAAACCCTCTAACCTTCCCCAACACAGTCAACTGTTCCTCCACGAGACTTGTCGCACATTTCGTTTCCTTACGTATCAAGATTTCCTTGCTAGAAAGTTCGCTTAGACATCGTTGAAGAGCGCTTACTATATCTGACTCATCACGCCCGATCCCTATCCAATCAATGAGTCTAAGCTAAATGTTGCAAATTTCGTCGAATAATGGAGCTGGAAACTATCTATCTGGCAGTTATGGTTAGTATGGCTTCTACCTTAGTCATAGACTTTTCTAGCTTATGCTTAAGCTTGGTTGAGAGCAAAGAACTAAGACATGAAAGATATCTTCAACGGCTTATTGAGCCCTATTACGTTCCGTTAAGAACCACTGGCTTAGGCATTAGCAAAACTGCGATATATTATCGAGTTTACCCAAAAGCCACCAAAGGAATTTATCTTCTCTTCTCTACTTAGACAGATTGTGGGGTTCGAGGTGGAATATCACGAGAATCTTTGGGGGTGTTTATCATTATGCGACCTCCAGAAAATCTACAATCACAAGTCTAGCCTGTTCTAAGGCATCTGAAGAATAGGCTGCCGGGTATTTAAGCTGTATAGAATAGAATTTGCGCCGAAGATCCGGAGAAACCGCTTGATAGGGCTCTTGATGCTTTCGAATAATTCCCGACCCAGATGTGCGGCTCTTGTACGTTCTGTAAAACGGATTTCTCTGTGTGCGCTTCTCTGGCACGCGTTATTGTGTATGCGCATCGTTAATTTTAGAATAGAAGACACGCTATTAAATTCAGACTGGGGTGCGATGGTGCTCAAGGTAGAGTGCGTTAATCATAGTGTTAGAAGTGTCCAAGTACTACAAGGCGACGTAAAAGACCGATTTAAAATTAAAGGCTCGTGCTAGTTGGATTATATGCGACTTTATGGCGTGCAGAGCGTCGGGATGTCTCAAGCGAATAGCGACGTGGCGGCTTGCAAGCGTCAAAATCTGAAATTGGTGGTGGCTATTAATCGTGAGCTTCTTTTCGGCGAGGACATATGAAACGGCCATGGCCAAAGACCTATGATCGCGCCATCATTGGAGATCCATCAAATTTTTCTCTTTCACATACCTCCTCAGATATACGGTAAACATCGGGCTACATTATGGTTAGAAGCTATCATCGTATAACCTCTCGAGAAAAGACGATGTTGGTGGTCCTACTCAGGCTTCCCAAAATTGATAGCTTCATAGACCAGCTCGCTTGATGTCGCAAAATGGTGATTTGGTAATCCATTCACAATTACCTAATATAGTTTGGGGGGCCATTAAAAATTGGAATGCTTATTTGAAGCCTTAATTGGTCATCCAGCATATCAAACTTTGCTAGGAACGAGTGGAAAATAAGACAAATTCTCAAAAGGCAATGTAGCGCCATTAAGCTTGTCCTGCTACAAGAATCTTGCTGGGCGTAGTAGAAAAAATAGAAAAACGTTGGCATGAAATAGTAAATTAGAAGAGTACTATCTCTTGTGGTAAAAGCTAAAGGAATGTACATAAGTAATGAGGAAGCAGGAGGTGAGAAGGGGATGTGTAGTCGCTCCGCATACATATCTAAGATGCCACTTGGTGCTGGATAGCCACCTGCTACCCTCTTTAAGACAGGCTAAACTGCTGCATATTACTCCATATGCTCCACCTATGTGGCACTTCGAGTCGCTTGTTGGGGCATTGGCCATATGTCTTGGTTCGCGACAGCTATGGATTCAATGTCTCCGCGGAAGCAGGTTGCATGACGCATCATCCCCAACTCAGCATTTTCCTATTTCGTCCACTTCAGCCCACCTTCGTGAACAGGTGGGGAGAAGGGGAATTCCCACCTCGAACACAATGAAAAGAGGTAAAGAAAAAGAGTTATTCGGGCAGATACAGGAGTTGACCTATATGGGGGTAGAAATCCATATTTAGTGCGTTCTGTTCAATAATAAGGATCATATGCCAACAACTTGGGAAGTCTAATGGGAACTCGCCTCACTAGGTTCTCTAGCAAATTGCGAAGCCGCTATTAACTTCGTGGGTTGACGTTTCGGCCGAATCATAAGGTAGCCAATTATATCTGGAACACTACTTCGTACTAGCTCGCTCGGAGGGGTATCCATGCTTGCCATCCCCTCTGTGACCACCAGAGTCTCCGTTAAGCGCCGTGAATTGTCATAGCTACGCATGCTGGCGGTGATGATGGAATGATGTGCATGGCGATGTTACACTCGCGTAAAGAACGCAGTCAGTATATTCTGTATCTGTGGTTAAAATCTTGGCCTTCTGTCCAATCCAAAATGCGGATTGCTCGTCTGTCACTTACCGGCATTTCGTGACGCCCTTTTCGGGAGTTTCACGCCGGTTATGGTGTTTGCGGGCGCAGGGAGCCCACATAGGCAGCCCGAAGGCAAGAGCTTTTTGGAGCTAATTCGCGGTTAGCCATCTTAGAGGGAAATCATCTCCGTGGTTGGTATGGACAACAAGAGGTTTTTGCCTAAACTAGGAATATGTTGCTCCGTAATTATACCCAATAAATAGCATTTATCTCTTCGAATTTCGAAATAAGAAGACTGAGTAGGGCCACAATTCCCGCTAATGTACGCGCGGAGGTAGTATATATATGAGGTGCGCGCGTACTTATATGCGCACATAAGCACGAAGGCCGATCTATTGCGATTCCCACAGTGATGGCAAGGGAATAAGTTGCTTTCCTGGGTGGTATTGAAGCTAATGCGCGAAGGAAGATAGGGAAAGGTAGGTGTTGCTGTCTTGGAAATATTATATAGCCCTGGCCTATCCCAGCCTCATAACATATTTCCCGTCTTGGTAGTCCAGTGTCACAAATACGAAAGGCCGGTATTGTCTTATGTATTTTCATTTTCCACGACTAAAATGTCTAAATTAATTGCGGCTCAGGGCATCGTCATTGCCCTAATCGTTCTTTATCGCCTCTTTTTCCGCAAAAAGCCAAGCCTCCTTCCACTACCGCCAGGTCCAAAACCTCTTCCTATTGTCGGTAACATCAACGACCTTCCACCCGCAGGAGTACCGGAGTATGAACACTGGCTTCCTTTCAAAGACAAATATGGCCCTATCAGTTCTGTTACTGTGCTGGGCCAGACAATGGTCATTCTTCATGATAAAGAAGCCGTTAGTGAACTTTTGGATAAGACTTCGCTGAAGACATCTGCTCGAGCTCAACTATTTTTCGCAACTGAGATGTGTGGATTTGGCTTATTCCTACCTGCTATGCAATATGATGATAAATTTCGCCAACATCGCAAGTTTATTCATCAGCAATTAGGGACCAACGTCCTCGCATCCCGATTCAGTGACATCCAAGATATAGAGTCAAAACGCTTTCTATTACGGGTCATGAATGATCCTCAAAATTACGTTGAGCATATCAAAGCGTATGTTGAGAATGATACACTCTGTCTTCAGTCTCTTTGCTCACCATTTTGACGGAAGCGATCATCTGCTAACCATCACATAGTGAAGCCTCAGCAATTATTCTTAAAATCACCTATGGTTATATTATAGAGCCACTTACTCCAGATCCTCTTGTGAAACTCATTGAAGATGTCATGTCGAATTTATCTCATGCTTTCATACCCCTCTCGTGGCTGGTCGATATTATTCCTGCTATCAGACATCTTCCTGATTGGTTTCCGGGTACAGAGTTCAAGCAGACTGCACGCAAATGGAAAAGCGCCAACGACGCCGTCACGAGTAGTCCTTACAACTTTGTTAAGAAGCAGATGGAACTTGGTATCCACCAGCAAGAATCATACGTCTCTGGGCTTATTAGGTCTTGTGGCAATGAAGACGGTACTGGGGTGAGCGAAGAAGATGCGGAAATTATACGACTTACAGCTACCGGTATGTACGGAGGGGGTGCAGATACTACAGTATCGACTATTATGGCGTTTACAATAGCCATGATACTGTTTCCAGAGGTCCAGCGAAAAGCTCAAGAAGAGATCGACCGCGTGGTTGGCTCTGATCGTCTACCTGGCTACGAAGACCGAGAGAATTTGCCCTACGTCGATGCTATAGCTAAAGAAGCGCTTCGTTATTTCCCCGTAGTCCCAGTTGGAACAGCCCACAAAACGGAAGAAGATATTTTCTTCAAGGGATACCGGATTCCCAAGGGCTCATACATACTTCCATCTATCTGGTGGTTCTTACATGATCCCAAAGTATATCAAGACCCCCTGACTTTTGATCCTGCGCGCTATTTGGAACCTCGAAACGAACCCGATCCTTTGGGCGATGCATTTGGATACGGCCGCAGAGTATGCCCTGGGAGGTACCTTGCAACCGAAAGTCTCTACCTCACTATCGCACGAATTCTTGCAGCCTTCACGGTGAGCAAGGCGGTTGACGAGAATGGCAAAGCGATTGATGTGAAATTTAAACATAGTCCAGGTCTTGTTAGCCACCCTGATAAATTCGCATATAGCATTAAGCCAAGGAACGAGAAGTATGCCAACCTTATTCGAAAGGTAGAGATAGATCACCCGTGGGAGGAGAGCGATTCTGCGTCTCTCGAAGGAGATTTGATGGAGAAGTATAAAGCAGAATGCAAAAAAGAGGTCAAGCAAGCAGTGCTATTTAATTATGACCTCAACGAGGAATTATTTTATTGAATATCGACCGTATTCTGTGTATCATAGCGTGATTATTATGATGTTATGTTATCAAATTGGAGGCCAAACGCCTCTTGACGATCTCAAGTCTTATGATAGCCAATGTAGTACAATATCTAGTTGAAAGCCACCTTGGAGAATCAAGCCTATAGAGCACTGGCATGCACATAGCTTAATTTAGCTTACGTAGCAGCCCCGGATAGTTTAAATTGGCTACATTGTAGTCATTACTGTAGCACTCTGTCTGTTATAGGAAGTAGACTATTCCTCGCTGCGTGACGAGATCTTAACAGGACATTACATCTTTTTCTCCCTACCATCGTAAACCTAGACCTAGGTTTATTATTCCTTGGGTATCCTCGACGCTGCACCATTGAGGCACAGCTGGTTCATCACAGTGGCCAAATTAATACTCTCCGACATCCTGACTTAGTCACCGGACCGGGTACGACAGCGGGAGCTCATCATCTGAGCCCCCATTCCTCCCCATTTGCCTATCATCACCAACTCTGGAATTTCGTGAAATTCTCGAGGTAATCACTGTTTCCACCTGAATCCCTCCGTCAAGTATCCCGCGCGTACTAGCAGCCTTAGATTCGTCAAATTGGCCCATGTCGTCGTCGATGGATGAGAAGTCTTCGCCCATAGGTTTGTTACTGTGTACAGATTGCATCTTATAGTTATGCTGCTCATTCGTGTCCTCTTCTTCGTCCCGAGCTTGGGTTCGGTGGTGGGATGTGGATGGCATATTCATATCCGAGTTTTCTCCTCTCGCAAGTTTCGTGATAAGATCCGCCATCGTCATCTCAATGTTCAATTTGACCATGTATGCAACAGGGTGGAACTGAATGTAAACGACTTGATTCGGCAGTGACATAAGTCCGATGAGCATAGCCTGTAATATAATTAGATGTCAAATTTTCTTTTCGCTGTGCTCAAAATTGTAAGCTTACATCCATGAGGATAGATACTATCATCAGCCTAGCGTTGAAGGCGACTAGGGGAGCATATTTGTTAAGCCCATGCTGCATGACAAGGCGTCTCTTAACGGTGCGAAGAAAGTAGTAATTGAGGCCAGCATCGACAATTAAGATTAAGATCTTCGAAATACGATCCCAAATCTCATTAATGTGGACATATCTGTGATCATAAACAGTGTAAGCTACCAAAAGTCGCAGTGGGATACATATCAACATAAAACATCTGGTACTCACAATTCGCTAACTGGAGGCACGGTATGTGATGGGATCCAGATACAAAATACTGCTATGTTGATGCAGGTAATAATGGTCGCTGTCCCCCATTTCAATTTAAATACTGTGCTCCTGTCCTCGGCAATAATTGCAATTCGATTGACGATAATTTGCATCAGCAGCTGGATCTCAAATACCCAGAGAAAAAGAAAGAAGAACAGAACGGGAATCCTGCGAGACTGCGTTAGCAAAGCTTACTACCCTGATGCAGTGTAAGCGGGGTAATTATTGATATGTGCGTGCGTATATATTGATGTGTGTAAATGTCTTCTCTTCTCCTCTCATCTCAATGCTTTTCTCTTCATTTCTCCTGAAGGCTTGTATTCCAAACTTACGTTGGTCCAATGAGGCCATCAAGAAATACCCATCCAATAATGCCGATGCTAAGGTTTGCAATAATCTCTCCCCATATCATGAAGATGTACTGGCTCCTCCATGGGCGTCTGTTTCTCAGAGTATGCTGAATCGCTTTCCAGACCGTCAGGAAACCAAAACCAATGGTAAATCCAGCAGCCAAAGATGCTACCTGGATATCCGACGTCGAAGCCATCTTCGTCCCTCAGCCGAGAGGAAAATGCAGCCAAAGACAAGTTTAATAAGTTTAATAAGCTCGAACAACAAGGAAGCTCGGAGAGTTGTGACCCATAAGGTCGGCAGCTTTGTATAAGTACAGCGGTATTCGCCGGACGGCGGCCGCTGCCTACAAATACCCTTTGATGACTGTAACTAGTGCCGCGCATCCGGTGCTAGAATGCAATCCTGTGGAGTATGTATGCTTTCTCCCTTGGACGGAACCCGTTACGCGAGATCCCAGATGATCGAGGTGGTGACGATCGTGAAGCTCAATGCATCTTCCTGGCTAGTATTATGTAGCAAGTGGCATCGGTAGTCGAGCCCCTGACACCCACATTGACACATAGTAAAGAACTTGGCTTGCGCCTGCTTGGTTCCAAACTTTACCGGACAATATGAACTTGGTTGATTGAGGCAGGTTAGAGGTGAACTCCACATGCGTATATCTACAAACGTATACTTAGTATCTAAGCGGAAAACCCGTCCGGAAATTAGAACAATTTCTTCTTAGGGTTTCGTATTGGTCGTTTAAACGAAGCTGGCTGGAGTGAGCTTGAGTACCGAGTCATCTGGTGGACATGTATGAACACATGGATGGCAGGGATGTTGAATACTCGGCCGAACAGCAGATGGCGCTAAACGAAATAGTTAGACAATGGTGCCTGTAGCACACGTTGTGGATGGGGCGCCGCAAACGCTTTACTGGTGGCTACCTGCCTCGGTATCGTGAGACACTTATGGGGTCATGGCATTCCAGCCTTATGAGGGTGTTTGACGCATCTCTAGCTCCCATGTTGCGTAAGATTGGGTAAGAAAAGAGGCTACTGCTACTACGTAGCTGTATCTTCACCGCCGTGTCTTCAGTCATTGTTTATAATTTACCCAGACCCTATTACAAGTCGGAGATTTTAATGGCAGCTACTGTTAGCATGTTGCGAAAGGCATGTTAGGCACACTTATTTACTGAAGTTTATTGCCAACAGAGAATGGAGTAGGTGGGAATTTTGCTAAACAAGCGCAGCGACTGTCTTTACTGTATGAATCGTATCAGGCAATATGAAGGTACGCTCAATACGGGATCGAATGGGAAGTTGAAATTTATTCGTCGTAAACGGACGGCGCAAGCTAGCTGTAGGCTAAGAAGCAAAGGACAGAGCTCTAGAACTACAATAGACAGAACTTCGTTTGAATTTTCATATAGATCACCTTTCTACGTTTGCTATACTCTGTACTAGTGCATGTGGGCTCCCGTTGTAGAGCGCCGCCTTGGGCCGTTCCTTATAACCGGTAGCTCGATTGCCGTATCCAGTGCAACCTCCGAGTCAGACCCATGATCCTCAGCTGTCTCTCCACTATTTCAAGGGGCTCCCCCTCTGTAAGGCACAACATGACACGCGCCATAGCGAATAGTCTCAACGCCGCCGCAACGCCACTCAATATTTATTCCAGACTCCCTCCTACCTTTCACGGTCGAAGACAGATCTTTGCCACGACAGGACTTCAGATCCGTTGATGGTGTTCTCCAAGGAGAGAGTATACTACTAGTATGCGACGGTTTGGCAGAGAGGGGAAGCCAGAAGCTTGCCACTAGAATAGGCGAATCGCACGAGTCAGGACAAATGGGCCGCCACTATGAGAACGTGAGTGGGCTCGCCATTGACTCGCCATATTACTAGCCAGCGGGCGCCAACGACTATTGACTCTATCAAAGAATTTCCGCCGAATGTTGGCTCTGAAACATTCCCAAGATCCCTCTCAAAGGCGGCATTCGGTGATCCAAGAGTGACAGTAGCGGCGTATATGTGATCATGTTCATCGTCTCGCCTAGATTCACGCCTTCTTCAAGGAGCAATCGTACAAGTGCCAACATAGAGTAGTACTGCAGTACGGAGTAGTTGAATGGATTATCAATAGTAACTGCTCTTTTGAGAGAGGGGGGTGCTCTTTCGGGCGCAGTGAAACTCGTGCGACAGTATACTGATCGTTTACTCTTTAGTCTAGCCGGTGCGCAAGCCGTTTAAAGTTTCATTTTTCCAGCTGGATAAAATGGTGGTCATCCATTACGACATCCCATACACTAATTCTCAGCCCCTAGCAACCCATCTATGTGTTGACAAAATAATGGAGATTGTTGCCGTAAATATCGAAGCTGTTAATACTTCATAGACGCCACTGCAAAGCGCTACTTATCAGATATAGGGATTGTAGCCACCAGACAAAAAATAAGGCCTTTAATTCTCGCAGAGAATTTCTTTCTTAACAGGTTGCGCAGCCTAGAGCCGTTCTCTCTAATCCAAAAAGCCGCTACCCTGTAGATAGTCTAAGCGAACTTCCGAAATGGTACTAAACCCCCTGCCCTGTCTTGAAGCAACAGAAAATCTCAGCTGCAGAATCAACAAGGAGATAATCTATCCTAATTACCAGGGCATTCTTGATCTACCCCGCACTGGCGGGAATACGAATGCATACAATACTAGTACTACCTGTCTCAGCAGTTAGAGCGCGAGTCGTATCCGCTGAGTTGAAGGTCTGATGATCAAACCTTGATATTACAGCTTCTGTGTGATGATTGGACCCAGCTTAGCAAGAAAACGGGCTTGAATATACTTGTATTCATCATCTGGCTGAATTTACGTTTATCGCTGTGAGGTAGTCTTTCGACGTTAACGTCGCTATCGCTTGGTCATTACTGTTTACTTGTGCCCTTTTGACGTCAATCTTTAGCAGCCTCAACCAGTAACTGTACGAGATAGCCGATGCAGCCAACTTCTAGCCTACAGTACATGAAATTTCGTAAATAGGAGGAGCCCCATCACGGCATTTACTACTCCGTGCCAGAAAAAAAAAGAGGCGAGCCACGAACACCCCTTCAACGAACTAGCAATCTGAAACTCTTTGCAATCAGCTGTACTGGTACGGCCACCAACTTTTTTCCCTTGCCCCATAACATACTCGCCATATAAAACGTTGCCGTCGTCCTTAATCATACTTTAGTGTGGCTCTCAGCCGACATTGGATGATTCATCGCGGCGCTCTAGAGCTTCATTAAATGGAGTCTCGAGGCTCCGGTTTCAGAACTCGAAGATATGGGAAATAGCAAATAATGAATTTGAAGAAAAAACTGACAAGGTTCCATTCGATTCCGCCGGTATAGTCATCTGTGTTTCAGGATATGCTATATTGCATACCATCCTCTTATGACAAGCTAGTAATATTACCTGTCGATACCGTTTACGTATAAGGTCTCTTAGAGTCTCTCAGATCACTTCACAACAGACCGTTCTAATTTATGAATACCCATGTATTCCAGCTACTCGTTGTAAAGACTTCTGAAGTAATAAAGGCATATCATAAGATAAGTAGTCATACTATCCACAAGTCGTAACATTGGCAAAGAAAAAAGAAAAAAACAATTCCTAGTCAAATTCGATATCAATACTCGCAAGAACCATTCCCATAATAACTTTCCCTCCCTTCGATAACAAAACTCAGACATCCTGAAGCTTTTCACAGGGTTAATGTCCGTAATATCCACCATGCACTTTGGTCATATGCTCGTAACATTGTCTACTTTCATCAAAGGACACAAGGCATACCCAACAAACATGTGCGCCGCATTTGCAAGTCAAATGATTACACCCATCTCGTTTCTCCATCAGCATTGTACATTTTGGGCAGGATTTGATACCAAGTGCTTCCTTCGTCTTATTGTTAAGTGCACTAGAGCGACTGCCTCCAGTCCCAGCACACGGCTTGCCAGGATGTGAATTATGACAAATCGTGCAAGTAGACGTTAGACATTTCTTGCACGTAAAAGTACTGGTGCGTTCGGAATCAGGAGATGTGATTCGGTAGACTTGGTCGCAATCTGGTGATTGGCAGTATGTAAATTCGCCTGGATGGCGAGTAATGTAAGATTCGAACGATTTCTTGAGGACATCTTCAAATGCTTCAGAAGGAAGATGCTCTTGGATCTCTGAAAGTGAGAAAGCCTTTTGGCAGATCTTTCCACTAAAATCGGTAGCTTTTACACAACAAATGCGAAATTCCCTTGTCGCCGTCTTCTCTGCTTCACACATCTGAGTAAAACAGTCGCTGCAATAGACATGATCACAAGACATACGGATTGGGTCTTCGGCTTCGCAAAAACAGGAAGGACACTCTTTCTCGGAATGAGAGTCTGTATTAAATGCCACCTTCTGCTTGCTGGCAATGATGGCCATAGCGTTGTTATAGTCTGTTTTGGATCCTCTGATAAAGATACGCCTGTTCTTTGGTGTGATATTGAAAGACGCTTTTCCCTCTCCCAGTCGCGATTTGAGAAGTTTTAGACCGCCGGCTGATGCCCAGTTGAAATCAGCATCACTGAGTTCAATAACGTGGCTTTCGGGTATGCAGTCTTGCAACATTGTCGTGATTTTGTCCAAAACAGACCTTGAGCATGCCTCATGTCCGAAGATACGGAATTGTGACTTAAGTATGTCAGGGATGATAGCCACCTTAAAAGTATCCTCTATCGATTTGACTTTCTTAAACTCTTTCCCGCTTTGTCGGAAATTTCCACAACGAAGATCTTTTCCATCCATTCTAACAATCTCTCCGCTAATGATTTTCTCAACGACTTCTTTGGCTTGCACCATAAATCGGTGATTGTCGCCTTCCAGTTTCAAAATACGATATTGTCCCTTAAGAGGAATTTCGAAAGAGCGGATGAACTGTCGCGCCCAAATTACTTTCTGTTTATCGATTTGTGGACGTACAATATCGTAAATCTTAGATTGTATTTTGAACTTGGCAGTGGCGACAAGTGTCACTGAGAGTTTTGTCGTCTCGCTGAACGACAATGGCTTGTTATGCAAGGAAGACGTAGCGTCTCTTGCGGATGATTCTTCGAGAAAAAATGCGTTTGCGGTGAAACGCTTCGCTTTGACATTGGAAGATACATCCCACCGCTCTAAAAGACCAAATTCTACCAACATCGACTTGACGATGGTGGAATCGAAGTCCGAATCAGGAACATAGCTGGGCTCTCCGAGTTGAACATTTTGGGGCCTGTCAGGTTCTGGGATAACTCGGGTGATGTCTTGCTCTTTTGTCGCTTCACCCATCCCAGTTAGACTCACTACCCATCTCTCTTGACTCATATGGTTTTCCTGGTAAGATGCCGTAACTCTAGATCCAAGTACTTTATAACTGCCAGTTCTGAAATGTTTATGGGCTTTGATGGCAGTGCTCTTGTCTCCAAAGATTAGCCTCGCTCCCCGCACTGGCCGATTCCAAGCGCAATGTACTTTCCGACAATCGACTTGGTAAGGACTTTGGCTGTGTGGCAATTGGGGAGATATGACGATTGCCTTGATGTCCGGTAAAGTAGTGTAGGTGCCTAATTTTCTGCAAGCCGTCCTAGCAAATGAGGGATCTTCAGCTTTAACTATTGCATTGCACTTGTTCTGCTCTGTCTGCGCCATGATGCGTATTTCAATTGCCGACGTTGGCAGTCCCACGTCTTGAAGTAACGTTTTGAGTGATAGAATAGAGCTGCCTTTTGGAAGATTTTGAATGCTGACAGCCGAATAATCGGAAGAGAACGACACTTTAGATACTGTCGCGCCATTGTCGAATTTCACCCAGGCTCCTCCGAGCTCGTATGTATCATTATCATTGAAACGGTCATCCTAGGATAGAAGCAGGGCTTCTTATTAGCCAATACAGCTTAATGACTAAGCAATACATCGTCATACCTGGTTTTCTATAGTCGCAATATTATTTTTCTCATGTGAAAATCGACAGGCAGCTCCCTTATTACAGTGACCCCTTGCAAAAAACCGGCATGGCCTCCGTGGCTGCGAGTTAACCTGTGGCTGTGTGGTGGGCTGAGGTTGTATATTAGTCCGCGGTTGTACGTTCGCAGGAGGTTCTAAAGCATCCCATCCAAAGACAGGTCTCTGAATATTCGGTCGCAGTGTATTAGGTCGCGGCAAGTTAGGCCGTGGCTGTTGTGGTTGGCGTGGAACAAGGTTACCCTCATGAAATAAAGGGCAGATGTCTCCTCGTATGCATTCTTCTCGTGTGTAATGAGGGCATCGTGTCGTTTGTGGGATACGCGCATTTTCTGGCTGTATGTTCCGCGGTGGTATGCCGCGGTTTTCTGGCGCCCGATATGTTGGCCGGTTGTATTCTACCGTGCGCTGTGGCTCAGGCTGCGCAGTTGCTGGGGCGAATATGTTACCCATAGTAATAATTCGCTCGTTGCAAGACTTTAGAACATTTGGATAGTCGACTTTGAAAAATTCGTTAGTTAAATAGTTGTTTGTAAGCTTCTCACTTATCTTGAGTCGTAATTGCTTGCTGGTTGGGAGGGAACAACAAACGGGAGTGATTATGTTCTACGACAGATTGACCGAGACGTGGCTAATAAATGCAAATGAAAGCGGTTCAAGATATGAATATTCACATGTGGGCGGCCTGCAAAAGGCTGAATTCCATGCGGGTGGCCCGCAACAGGCGGCCACCGAATTCTATGTAGGTAACTTATCGAATTAGTCTCGGTACATGCCTCCAGGACATGCTGGTGGTGAAGTGGAATTTGGCCTCACTGGATTTGTGTGCATATACTTGGCAAGTAACATGTCCCTTGCACAATCCCGTAGTAGTACCTAAAAGCGGCCCAATCTGAGACCGGTGAGGGGGTGGTAGGACAAAAAGGCAGAATTTGTATAAAATATGGTTGGTCCATATGCCTTTATTTCTATGTCCTATTCTGCCTTGTAAAGCGAGGCGCTTACTCGTTCGATGCTATTTACTAGAGGAGCTGATGACAAGTACATGTGTCTATCTGTATGAATGAAGAAGAAACCTGTACTAATAATGGATTCATCAATAGTACCACATTTTATTGGAACTGACATAGGAAGAAGAGAAGGGAGAAAAGGGGAGAGGAAAAGAATCCGATACTGACAAAGATGTAGGAAACAGTACACGAGACAATCTCCAGTAAATAGGCTTAACTTTCGAGCTATATTGGTTGGAAGACCAGACGTAGTAAATAACATCCTAATCTGGGCCAACATTTTCAATTTTGGGATCTGCTAAGTCGATTTTGCCGAGGATTCTTTATGTGCTTTTGTAAAAACATTTCCATTTCTGCTCTATTTCACTATCTAACTCACGTTGGCTCTTGTGCTGAGTATTTGCAGTATTTCGAACGATTTGGTTGTTCCAGGGTACAGTTGGCTGCTATTTTGATCAATTCCACGAGGACCCTAAAAAACTCACCTGTTAATACCAAAGGCAGATAGACAGTAAGCCAACCTCTAACTTCCATATCTACCTTTCCATTTTATACCATATCCATGCTACTATCCTAAAATCCAGACTCGTTGTTCATTGAAATAGTGCAAGGTCAGTTTAATTCTGGTGCTGGTGTACCTAGACAGGTACAAGAGATGCACAGTGCGTGCCACGAATGCCGTTTAGGTCTAACAAGGCACAGGCCTCTCTGTTTACCCGCTACTGTAGCCTGTATCAACAAGAGAGCTACTTTATATGCATAGTTTCAGGTATAAACTAGCACAGTGTTTTGGTGCGAACCGGGTTATCATTTTTTAGCGCCAGAGTCTTGTAATCGTACCGTGGTCTGGTGTCCTTCATACCATCATCTACTAATAATCTACTATATACTCCGATTAAGTTTGGTTTGGTATTGAATATCGTCTCAGAGAGAGCCTATGATCGTCTGAGACAACAATCCTTGAGCAATTAAGTCCTTGAGAAGTGCCCGTACTTCCTTCATGTGCGGGTCTGAAATCTGTCGGAGACGCCATCGTCTGCTGCCTTTCGAAGGAGCTGTTGGCACACCGCCGTGAGATTGAGATGCCGCCTCAGAATCAAAATTCCTGTGTGGCCTGTGCCCGGCGCAAGGTCAAATGTGACAAACTGAGCCCGTGTTCGCGCTGCTCCAAGTCGCAGGCCGCGTGCATTTATCGAACCCCGGTACCATCGCAGAGACACCGGAAACGGTTGACACAAGGCGACCTCCTGTCCAAAGTTCAAGAACTTGAAACCCTCCTCCACAGTCATAGAATCCCGTTTGATGCGCTAGATACCTCGTGGATCAGCTCTCCCTGGGAGGAGAGGCTTGCCCGAAGTCCCCGGACCCAGGCAGACTCTGTAGAGACCGCAACAGCGGCTGAGGCACCTCCGCATGCGCAAGTTGTAGATAACTTGAGCCAAAGCCCCAAATATGTGCTTGGTGAACAAGCCGGGGCAGCACGACTTTGGTCCGAGCTGTCTGAAGTTGTGCGTCATTTCCTGCTCAGCTTTCTATCCTTACTAAGAGTTCTCCAAGTTAAAAACTCCCCCAAACTTTCAACTCAAACAAATTGACGAGGAGGTAGAAGATCAGTCTACATATGCTGATGAAAGCTTGGTCGCGCCCTCTCTATTTATCCCAACTCATCTATCTACAGCGGCGGGGCAGCTAGAATTACACCCCGATCCAAAACACGTTTTCAAACTCTGGCAGCTTTTCGCGGAGAACGTCAACCCTCTGATCAAAATCATACACGCACCCACTCTTCAAGAGAAGATTCTTGATATGGCATGGGTCGCAGAATCGATCGCAAAACCACTCGAGGCCACCATGTTTGCTGTGTACGCGCTGGCTGTTGCTTCGATGCAACCTGCCAACTGCATGCATCTATTCGGAGAGGGCAAGCAAGTGCTTGTGAGCCGATTCCGCATGGGGGCATTGCGAGCTTTATCCGGCACTGATTTGCTCTTAACACGGGACCTGGAAGTATTGCAAGCTTTGACTCTTGTCCTTGTAAGTTTGATCTGCGTACCATCGCTGAAGACCAGGTGTCACTCTAACCTTTTTCTTCCTACTTTAAGATGATTGATCCCCAATCAGAGCTCTCAATCACAACAGTTGCGCTGGCTATGCGTATTGCTCACAAAATGGGACTGCACCAAGCTGGCGAAGACTCTCATGTGCCATTCTTCGAGCAGGAGATGCAAGTACGCTTGTGGTGGTGCGTTCGCGGCCTCAACTCGCGCGCCCGTCGGGGCATGGGCCTCCTATCGACCGTTGACGATCTGGGCGACGTACGTCTCCCGATGAATGTCAACGACGCAGACCTACACCCGCTCATGGAGAAGCCGCCCGCTGTTCAGCATACGGCCGCTACGGAGATGGTCTACTGTTTGATGAAGTACGACCTATGGAACTTTGTGCGAAAGTCGTCCAAATTCTCCGGCGGCCTCAACCCTAGAGAAAAGGCCGCCCAGCTAGCCACTTCAACCAGCGTTGAAAGTATGGCGATAAAAAGAAAGGTGCTCGGCGAGGTGGATTCCATGCTCCAGGAGAAGTATCTTGCCCATCTCGACCAGAGTATACCATTACATCAGCTATCAATAGCCTTGGCGGGCTTTACCATCCACAACCAGCGGTTCTTGATGTTCCACCCGCGCCACCAGCCAGAAGGAGGCAGATATATGTCTCAAGCCGACCAAAACCTCGTATTCGAAAGCAGCGTTAGGCTGCTGGAGTTGAACCATAGTGTGCGCCGTACAAGCTTCTCGATAACTCTGGTGGACCACATGGTGTGCCGAACACAAGTCGACGCCCTGGTATACATGGCTTGTGAGCTGCAGCAGCGGACAAGCGGCCGCCTTGTGGAGACCGCATGGGCCCTGCTGGAGGAAGTCCACAACGAACTGCCTGTGGTGCTACCAGCAGATCACAAATTTTACACCTCGTTGACGGACTTGATCCTGCAAGCATGGGCGGCACGCTGGCGGGCGCTGGAATTTCGGGCGGACGCTATGCCTAGGTATATCGAGAAGCTTCAGGAAACGAGGAAGGCTCAAGGGCAAAAACAAGAGCCAGCGTGGGTTATGGGAAGTCCGCAGGCTGGGCTCATAGGCGATTTGGTGCACGATGAATCTCTAAATTGGACTTACTGGAATGACTTGCTTCAGCTATGAGGTCGACAGGCATTAGACCACCCTAGAGGAGGTTCGTGCATCCCTTGGCTGCAAAATCCGTTATTACTTTTCCTCTACACTCATTGACGCAATGGGTTTCACCTGGGTAGGTAAAGGGGTCACTACTATGCCGCTTTTATTCAGAAGCTATGGTCTTGAAATTGCAATCCTGTTTCTCAGACGCCTTTCCGCAATATTTATGATGAAAGACATAGAGCAGCGGTGGCCACAAGCTTCCCTTGGCTTTCTGGGGATAATGGCAATTGTCCAATCTCTACTTCGTACAAGTGAATCCTTCGTGTGCAGAGGCATTTTTGGACAGACTAATCCAGATTGGGAATCACGGACCCGACTCCCCGAGCAGTGCGATATGTACGGAGCGAGACTCTCACGGACTTCGGAGTTGAGCAGGCATAGATTCGCTATCGGGGTGCTATGGCCGGATCAAGAAATACAGGACCGTCTCCGAAGTATCTCTCCCGGGCGACTCACACTAATAAATAGAAGAGATATCATTTCTCAAGACATAAGAAAACTCAGCAAAAACACAGTAAACATGGCGCAAACTAATCTGCCGAGTTACTACACGCGGGGCCACTCCGACTACACCATCGCAACACATCTGAGGCGCAGCGCGGAGTCAGATGCTGCTTTCCTCTTACCTTACCTCAAGACAACAGACCATATTCTTGATGTTGGCTGCGGACCGGGCACCATTACCACAAGCTTAGCAAAGTACGCCAGCCAAGGTACGACAGTCGGTATCGACCTCTCGACAGACGTCTTACAAAAAGCAAAGACACTGGCAGCCGAATCAAACATCCCCACCCAGGGGCCGGGCTCTGCCGTCTTCGAGGAGGGCAATGTCGTGGACGGGCTCGCTTATCCCGATAATACATTCGATGTTGTATTCAGCTCTCAGGTCATCGGGCATATGCCAGTGCCAGACATTCCACTCCGGGCGTTGACTGAGATGCGGCGGGTCTTGAAGCCGGGTGGCATCTTAGCCACACGTGACGGCTTGGGCCACCACTTTTATCCACGGAGCTTGGACCTCGATCGGCTATGGGGAGAGAATCAACTTCGGGCATCACGGAAAGGGGCCCCCGAGATAGATCCAACGGCGACGATGATGCCGACTCTTTTGCGTAGAGCCGGCTTTGGCACCGACGGCAGTAAAATCCGCGTTGGCGCCGGAGCTCAGGTACACTCGGAGCTAGAAGCTCGGCAACGGATGGCCTGGCGCGCCGCTGGCCAGTTGCAGCAAGGAGATCCTTTCTATCAGAGCTGGGTGGATGCTGGCATCACTGAAGACGAGATCCAGCAGACGCTGCTAGCTGTAAGAAAATGGGTTGAGACTGAAGATGCATGGCTCGTGATTCTACAGAGCGAGATGCTCGCGTGGAAATAGGAGTATGTGACAAGACAGGCCTTGGAATTAAGTAAAGCAAAGAGACAAAATTATGTAGAAATTTGCTTCACTTTGACTCTATTACCTAGATTAGTGCATCTGTCTGAGTGTGTAGTTTCACTAGCACCAATTAAAATATAGTATGTACTCATTCTTATTTTTATATACGTACCGCCTGATTAGATTTGCCAGGCGTTTGTGAGAATATATACATATACATAGTCCATAAGTCATTACCTGACTACTTTAGCTATCCACTTTTAATGTACTTATGACGCAATGGACCAGGTGAAGCTCTCGATGAGAGTACCATCACCGTCATGACCACCAAAGGCCTGCCACAAGTCCAGGCACATATCAATAGACTGCTCGCTGCTGGTGTTTTCATCCGCAACCACAGCCTGTCGAGTCACACCATTGTGTGTCATGGTGATGACCTTGGCGCACAGGCTGTTGCCCTGATCCGAAGGGCCATATTTGTCAAAGATCCCAGAAGGGAGCGCAACCAGAGACATGCTGGAGGGGACCTTGCTGGCAAAGTAGGTGCTGAGGCCACAGGCGCCGTATTCCCAGAAGAGTTGTCGACAGTTGGACGGGGACCCGAACTGGAAGATTGAGCCTGGGGTGCCGGAGCCAGAGACGGCAGCAGATCGCTCGGTGTGCTGCTCCTCTTCGATTGGGACCGCAGAGGCAGTCAAGGCCAGAGCGAGGCTGATGGCGGAGAATGAGAACTTCATGTTGAGGCTGTCAAAGAGAACTGTTTTTCCTTAAAAGTTTGTTTTGAATGTTTGTTCTTGATGTCTCTACTATGATCAACATATTAAAACACGCGAGATCCAGTCTCTTCTTATATATGCCACAAACTTCTCCAATTCACCATCGTCCTACCATTTACAGACCCCTTCAGCATTCAATATTCAGGAACTAAAATCTCACTAACAGCTGTTAAAAAAATTATGCCGGCGCCCAGTGATTCTCATGTATGTAAATCCCTTGAAAATCCTCATTTATCCGTGCAGCGTTGGCTCTATGCTCCGCTAGACTTCGGAAACAGTTGACGGTTCGTCCGGTTCATGATAACTTCAGGCTGGAGCTCCCCCTTTCCCCGTATTGCGCCTCATATCCTCAGACAAACAAGGCAGCTCAAAGAATCGCCAACGCCGCCCAAACTAACACCCGCCTATTAGCTTACTTACAAGTATAAACCTCTGCGTGGGCGATCCTAAAGCTTCCTATTTGAGCTTTGGAGACTTGTAAAACAGGGTTGTAATCCTCGTAGCTTCAGCTTTATACGAAGCGAAATTATTTTTCCGTCGATTAAAAAGTGGCCGGAGTGGGCCACGCGCTGACAGGGGAAGAGAGTAGTCGTAATTCTGGGCTGACTAGGCTGCAGGGGTTGACCTTTGCGTCTGTCTTAACTGAAGCTTGTCTTCTAAACTTGTTCGCAACTTTAAGGCAAAAAAAAAACCCCGATGTGGGTTTTAAGCGTACCCCTAAACAGAACATTTGAGAAACTTTTGTTATACTGGTCCCAGTTTCATGGTGTGGAGCATAAATATGGGTGGGTTGTTATGATTTGTTCGTATGCAGAAACTGTAGAAACAACATGCTGGTAACGCATCATGATCTACTCAGTGCTGTCGCGTTCCGCATTCTCATAATCAGTATGCTCGCAACTAATCTTGATTCCTCCTCATGCACTTACGTCTTGGCCACTTGCCCCATCCGCATATTTAAGAGGCCCCCAAAAATTCCTATTGAAGGACTCTGCTAGGGTTGATTGTATTCACAAGCAAATTCCCGCCTCATACGGAGTGGCCGGCAGGCTTTAATCCATCTAAACCATTAATCGCTTAAGTATGCAGTGGTATTTCCACTTGCAGAATTTCCACTTAATATCTACGGATTTGCCGTTCCATTGTGCATTGAACTCACGCAATACGAGTGTCAATAATCCATTACAACGCCCTATTTCATGTAAGAGTGTTACGAGTATCCATCTTACTAACATTACACGCACAAACCCGTACGTCTCCCCTTCTTGGATCTCAGATCGCAAGCATCAGCGCGATACCAGCTAAAAATAGCGTTCCACCTATTCGACCAGCTGAAGAAGTTGACTGCTCCGTTGAACCCTGGATAATCTGTGCGGGCTCATATGTATTTGGCAAGGTAGAGTTCGTCGTACCATTCCAGCAATACCTCGCGAAGCAATCTGCGCATTTTGCAGGAATGCTGGTCCTGGTCCGAACGAGGCTCCGTGCCAAAATGGCGCAGCCGACGCATGCCGGCCAGTTCGAATCCACGGTACCATTACCTCTGGTCGCCGCATTATACCCATTCTGTATGATCTGATTCCGCTCCTCATCAGAGTATTTCAAGTCGAAAGTTGAGACGTTGGAATGGAATGTGTAAGGAGAGTTTGGTAGGTAGACAATTAACGGCCCTGAAGGGGTATTACTGCCGTTATTACAGCCGAAAAAGGTGGGACGGTTGTTCAGGCCCAGATTGACAAAGGTATTTTGATCCGGAACATCTGGGAAATTGCTATCATTAGCCGAGACTTTGGCTTCCGATCTATTGAAAGTAGCCACCATAGCAGTGCCGTTTGGCCATAGCGTTTCTGTGTCTGCAGAGCCGTCAACAGCAAAGATAACGTCGACTTGTCGGTCAGCGAGAAGTAGCGGATGTAGAGGAATGTTTTGTAAATCTTCTCCGCCATCCACGAGAGTCAGGACTGTAGTGTTTGCGTTTACATTTACACTTGAATTGTATCCAAAGAAGGGATTTGGCCAGCTCGCAATATCTTCGTTGTTTTGGCCGATATCCGCTAGTGTCGAGTTGATAGCACCGATCAAGAAGTCAGGTATGCCTTCTGCGTTTCCAATCTGCAGGAATGCCTGATTAAACAAAGAAGACGATGTACCCATAACAAAGCCAGCGTTGTCAACCCCAGCGATACACTCTCCATTACGAGCAATGGTACCATTGGTGAAGTTTGAGCCCACGAATTTGAGCGGTGCAAAGGCTTCGAGGCCCGGATCATAAGATCCCATTTCCCAAGGATTGAACTCAAAGATTGTCGAGTTACTAGCTATCTGAAGTTGTCCTGAAGTTCTCTCAATGGAGACGATTAAAGGCATTGGAGCCTGAGCTGTTACAAAATCTGTATCGTTTGATATAGATGAGAAGGTATATGCTTTCTAACGGTCAGCCTGTTTCATGAGTATCTGGCCAAAGAATCATACCAGGTCCCCCGTCGGTCGCATTCACGAGTTGGTAGGATAAGGCTCTTCCCCAATAGTCTGTAATTGTTGTGTTGAAGCCAGCACCCTTTTTGCCGTCGACATCATCAAAGAGCTCACGATAATACTTCGTTATAGAGAGATCCGCGGGCCCTAGAGTTGGTTGATCAGAGGTTAGCGGTCTCTCCACTAGGTAGAGAATAGCATCCAAACCGATCCAGCAACATACCATCAAGGATGGAGTCATCAAATTGCCACAGAGTACTGAGAAATCCCTGTGTAGAGAAGATGATGGACTCAACCGTTGTAAAATTCTGTACATAAAGGCTGCCAACAAGCCAACTTCCGCCAGATAAGCCGCTGAGATACGTTGCTGATTGCAAAAGACCTCCGAGATGTCCGGTCTCTGTCGCATTTGTCGACCGGTTGTCGAATGCTGCAAGAGCCCCGGCACCATTCATCAGAGCTCGGTAACCCCCTCCAGAAATGGCGATAGCGACCCGTGGGAGGCCGGTGCCAGCACTAGTGAGGTTGTTGATGTAATTGTCAGTGTCAATATCACTAATATTGGCACGACTAAGCACATCTTTCAAGGCTGAGACAGTATTGTTTGTGCGAAGAGGAAGCCAATCTGTTTCGTTTCGCGACAAACCCGTTGCCGCGCGGATAGTCGGCCTGTTAGCTGGACATGAGACCCGGGCAGGAGTATACCCGTCAGGAGCATTTGGTACAGCTCTTTCTTCAGGAAATGAGAGTGCTTGAATAGCTAGTGAAAAACATGAAGCTACCATATAATGATTAGCTTGGATCTTTCGTTGCTGTTGGCATCACAACTGTTGAAGTGTTTGCGTACCAAGAATTAATAAATACGCAGAGAAACATGAAAGAACGTGGTAAAAGCCAATCATCTTTGCAGAGGTTTGAAGGGACTAAAAAATGTACTATTATGAAGTTTTATTCTGGGCTTTGGTAGACAACAAACGTTCAATATTAAGACTTCGAGCGAGAGCTGTCAATTAATTTGCGGCTGGTTCAAGTCGTCTTGAGCTTCACAGGGCTCATACTCGCTACTTCTGGTAACTGAAACGATGAATTATTCGGCAATTGACCCAATGGCAACGATCTGTAAATCATTTTATCTACAAGAAATGAGGGGGCGTTGCGATCATTATAACCCAACAGCTCAAGAAAAAAAAAAGATTAATTAAGGTATATTAGTCTGCCAGCCACGATTTCAGCTCTGAGTCTAGAGCTCAACGACCTTTACCTCGATAGTGTAAGGATCTCGTCATAAGTATCAGCTTACTATATGTATGCAATCAACACGGTAATAGCGAGATTTCCGTCGTCGCCATCACAAGGCAAATTGATGCAGCTAATATAGATAAAAGCAATGAGCCATACCTTCACATACCCAGCAGTTATGTTCCAATATTCTGCCATAACTTCAACCACTGTTTCGCTTTCTGGCGACTCGATACGTAACAAGCCATCGATGATCGTGTCAATGAAAATAAAGCGCGAGGCAGCGCCACATTCCGCTCTCGCCCGCTCGGATCTTCCGGGTTCAATTGTCTGCGCCTCCCTCCAGCACGCCGGCTGTCATTTCCCGCAGACTAGTTACGTGGCTCAAGTCCAACGTCAAGATGCTGAATTATATAAGTTATGGAGATTGCAGTAAACCATTTTGCAAAATAATATTGACAATTCGAATCCTGAGTTGTGCTGAACAATCACCTCCTACATACACGCCGTGACATTGGTAGATATACACATGAATGCCGCTGTATCTTTATTCATCACATACTCCTTTATTATCTAGCCAATATATGGATGAAGAAGCTGCATCATTTAAGCTTCCGTAGCGGAGCGCCATACCTCATTTTCGTCCATAAGCGATTGGATGCATCGAATAGACTTTGCATTGATCGCTCTCTAGCCGATATCCCGACACTTTACCAAAACGATATAACGATAACTAATTTCGCAAATATGTAGATGAGAAGGCTCAAATGGATGGCTCAAGTGTGTGAACGTGATAGCATGGTCGGTTATTAGAAGCTTGGCTCATCAGAGCCTGTGGCCAGCTCAACGCAGCGATCCAGACCCTCTCTTTATTAATTTCTGAGAACAAATGTCCTGGATCTAGCTGTCATGCACTGGGCTCCAGTGGCAAAGCCCTGTGAGCGGTTGCGACGTAGGCTGACCATTCTTCAGGATGAGAAACCGAAGTGCAGGGCTCTTGGGTTAGTGGGACAGGCCTGGATCACGTAGTAGAATCGCTGATCTGGTGTAGTGGATCAGAATCGGCCATATCGTAGAAGAAGGTATTGGTGGAATAGTGGTACCGAAAACCGTCTCGGCGGCTCTCATATCGATTGAGTTTGTGAAAGCCTCGAGTCGATGAGGGTGAGCAACTGTTATCGTGGTGACTAGTCTGGCTAGACTCGTTCATTGTGTGTACATTTGAGCTGATATTAGGTTGAGAACATAGACGGCCTTGTGAGATCCGTGTTCTCTGCCACGAAGCTAGTGTCGCTATGTGTGCCAACTGAGCTGGCTGCTTCCTCACGTTATATCTCTAAATCGGAGGTCAACACTTGGCCAGGGTAAACTACAACCTCTCCGTCGCCATAACCGTCATTGTCTCCCTTTTTGATGATAGGGTGAAAGAGCACGACACGGACCACAGCGCCTTGAGCTTGAAGTTCTTCATTTGACATGCCAACGTTGGCATTGCTTTCATACATTGTAGAAGCATTAAACGGAATGGTTTTGACAAGCTGACCATTTGTATCGTCTTTGGATTGTAAGAGGGGGGTCATTATATACTCGGCCTTTTGAGTGCGCATCTCAATCGACAGGCGCACAGCGTCTGACACTATGCGTCGCAATCCGCCTAGGAGCTGCTCAATGTGACTTGGAGGTGGCGGTAGAATCTGACGAAGCGTCTGGAAGATGGTCTGGACAACAGTTTCAGTATCCGAGTCGCGTTTCTGCTTGAAGCTATCATGCTCTGACAGTAGTGTGAGGGTTATGGCACGCCATTGACGAACAGATTCAGGTGGCCCGACCTCGGTCAGTAGTGACTCGATTGACTTTAATTTCTGTCTCTGATCTCTGTGTAAGCTGAATAAGTAACAGCAAAAGACAAGTTCATAGAGCAATTTTATCGTTATAGACATAAAGATATCTCGCCGCATTACACGATCTGCAAGATAGATATCTACGCTAGAGCCATCAAGTATACTGTCATTGAGTCTGTTAATAATTTTCTCATCTTTAATCTCACTTGTTAGATGACTGTGTCTCATATCAGAAAATTTAGAGGAAAGCATCACCCATTTCCCGATATAGGAGCATTGCTGTTCGCACTGACGATTGAAATAACCCTCGTCTAATTGATGAAAAAGATGCTCCGAGAATGTTAAAGTTTGTTTTTGTCTCTGTTGATCTAGCTCTTGGTTGCCATAATCCACATCAGTTAATGTTCGAACTGTTTCCTCTTGACGAGCGGCGTCATTTGAGGTGGTGGCATTGGCGGCTCTCGAGTGGGTGACTAGGACTTGTGCAAGGTTGACGACAATTTCATCATCGCCTTGACCCTCATCGTCTCCCTTTTTAACAACAAGGGGGAAGAGGACAACACGGACCACGGCTCTTTGCGCTTCAAGCTCTTCATTTGTCGGTACACTGGGATTGCCAGTGTGTTCCTTCATTAGAGAAGCATTAAAATAAATTAGTGCTTTGAGATCGCCATTTGTATCATATTCAGGCTGTAACGGCGGGAGCATCATATACTCGGCCTTCTGAGTACGCATGTCAACTGATAAGTTAACAGCTTCTTTTATCACATGTCTTAGCTGGGATGTGATTTGATCAAGGGAGCCCGATGGTGGTGGTAGGATTATGCTAAGAGATGTAAATATCTCTTGGACTATAGCTTCAGTGTCCATATCGCATTGAGATTTGTAGTTCTGTCGTTTCGAAAACAACGCCAATGTCACAGCACGCCACTGACGCACCGCCTGGAGAGGGCCAACCTCTGCTAGCGTCTTCTCAAGAGATTTGAGCCTTTGTCTTTGCTCTCTGTCCATGCCGAATAGATATCGAGTAAAAATAAACTCCCAGATCATGTTCATCATCATAGACATAAAGACATCTCGTCGCTTAATGTAATCTCCAAGATAACTATCCACAAAAGAATCATCAAGCATAGTATTATACAGTCGGTCGATTATTTTTTCATTTGTCATCTCACTTGTTAGACGCGCACGCATGTCAGAAAGCCTGGAGAAGCGTGACACCCATTCTTTGACATGGGTACACAGCAGCTTGCAACGGTGTCCAAAATGATCAAAAGATTGCTCAGGATTATCTTCATCCTTCGATATCACTGATGCTGCATCCGTGGAACCCAAGGCTCCCAGTGCATGAGTATCGTCCTCTTCCTGATCCCATGACCTCAGGCTTCGCTTAAAAACCTCGAGGGACTCTTGGGCAAAGGAAATGCCAAAGAATTCGTTTTCGCTCTCATCAAAGTAGTGGTTTATCAGTCGCCTTCCTTGCGCCTGAGCTCTATCATACCTTCTAAGATCGAGCTCCAAGCTGCTCTTTTTTATGCCTTCATCGTCTCTGTTTCCAAACCACCGGCGCATTGGCTGTTCTCCATCCCCGATCGCCTCCAAGTTACAGGTCCATTCATGCTGGCTGGCTTCCCCATGATCGTAGCCGGCCCATGGTAGCGAACATAGAGAGAAGTCGTGGATGCAACCAAGAACATGTCGAACAAACTCGGGCGCATGTTCAGGGCCAGTAGAATCACACAGAGGACATCGATTGACGCCTATAGTTGTGACCCCTGACCACGATATGGCAGTTAGGACAAAGTCTGGAGATGCCGTTTCGGCATGCTCTGTTTCAATGTGTGTCGCCAAGTCTTCCATGCTAGAGAAGACTGTATCGGCGTCCTCGCACAGTGGGCAAACACGACACGGTCGATGCTCTCTCTTGAAATGCCCCTCCCAATCAAGAACTGTTGTATACGTAGTGAATGGTGTCGGGCAATCTGGGAGAATACACGTATATGGGGAAATATCTTCCGCAAGATGCTTCCTATTCGCTGTTAGCTTTCATCGTCTCCAAAGCAAAATTCGGGAGCAATACTTCCAGCGGTCCTTATCAGTGCCAAACTCAGCAGGCAGGGTTTGGCAGCAGCAGGGACACTTGAACATCGTTGATTTCTGACACGCTTCTGGCGCTTTGGGATATTGAGCTGCTGCTGTGAGTGTAGTAATGGCCGTTATGGCAGGCTGCGAAGACATCCTTTTGGCTTTCCGAACTTGAAAGCTACCCTCAGCCGTGGATGCCTTAGTCTCTGGGATAGTCGGTGCTGAGAGACTAAGTCTCTTTCCTTGGTCTTGCGTTGTGTTTCTTTTTAAGCTTCCCAGTGAAAGTGCTTCTACGTTGGAAAATCGCTCAGCCTCATCATCTATGTCTTCTTTGATGTCGCCACCTTTTGATTCCCCGCTTTGGCGAGCTTTCAGTTTTTCTGAATGTTCTTGTGCCCGTAAGAAGCGATTTCTTCGGCGCAAATTCACTTCAATGAGGCGCTGTTGAGGCTCGAACAGTTTGAACTCCTTTAAAGTGTTTATACACTCTTCAGTTGAGAGCTTCTTGAATTTAAAATCATCTCTTTCATATTCTTTACCAGCTTCGTTCCTGCCGTGCTGTCTCAAGCACATGATCCTCAAAAAGTCCCTCAGCTCTCTGTGTTCTTCAGGCTTAAATCTCCCGTCGGCTCGCTCAAGACGTGACCGCATACCAGTTTTTCTAATCGCAACCGCTATAAGAGCCAAGTTCTCGAGCGACGAGTCCACTTTCTTAGTAGCCGAATCTGTGCTAGACTGTGCCTCCGCACAACTCATACACTGAACGAGGAAATTTTTGAGCATTGTCAGAACGCTTTTTATCAGGACCAGGTCGTCCGGTCTGGACTCAAACCGGGAATCAAGAGACGCTTGAGACGTTGATAAAGCGCCAACACCGTCAACAAAGAGATTGAAGTCAGCGAAGCGGTTCTCTGCCCACTGGTGGTTCATGAGGCTTTCATGGTGCACACAAGTTTCGAAAGCCGACATACATTGTCGGCTTAGCTCTGCAATGGATAGAGAAGAGAGAGTTGTCGACTTTTTGTCCGAGAGAGGAATGGCAACTCGTCGAGCTTTGGTTGGTTCCGCAAGCTGGCGTTGCGCATTCTTCTCCGTGAGTTCTGGGGCCGCAGACTTGTAGCTATTCATCAGCGATTCTATCAGCTCGTCTTTATCTCCATCGAGGTTGGCCCCTCCAACATTGCTGCCGGAGTGTTGAGAGCCGTCCCTTTTCATGTTAGGCTTTAGCGATGGATTTTCTGGGGGCGTTCCCGGATCCATAGCGATATTTGAGTTGTAATACGGTGCTAGTCTAAGAAAATAACAGACTTATGGCTCACCCAATGTTATGCGAAACTTATGATATCCCGGTTTAGAAATACACCAGTGGATACAAGTTGGCTCTCAGCCTCAGGCGGGGTGGGCAATTAGAAATCTCGCAAAGTCCGATCTGACCAGTACAGCATAGGGGGCGATAATCAAACGGGCTTAGGTTACTACAACAACACAAAAAAAAAAACAATGTACAGCGTCTACTAAGCCTAGGTATGTTCCTATACATGGCAAGTATCACATTTGGCAGGTTGGGGTCTACTAACGAGTTATTAGTAAAGTATAGTGCCTGTTCCGGCTGCGGGACGGACCGATGTGCGGCTAGTAATTAACTTGATGCTCCGTTTGAGTAGCGGGGAAGCTGATGACAATCTATCCAACCATTCAAAGACATGGTATGCTTGACTTGAGGAGCAGAGCAAGCTCAGTTCATGGACTCAACTACGGCACGCCACCAGAAGTTAATCAAGCAGGCGGGCCTGCTGGCCTTGGAGCATGGCGTGACGCATATGTCACCGGATGCTGGCTCTTTGGGAACAAGGCTGATGCTCATCTCGGACGCATTGGATGTCGCGAGTCCCGATACTCCCATTAACAATGATGTACCGGAGTTGAACAAGGTGGTTGCTAAGTTGAAGTCAATTTTGCAGGTGCGGGCTATCTCAAGAGCTACTGGACATTTTAGGTGTCTCATGACTCTGACACTAGAGCTTGTGTAAACAGTGTACTTCATACCCCTCAAAGAAGGCTCACATCGATCGAGTGCGGAGCAACTTAGCAGTGTTTCTCGAGTCCTCACAGCTCCAAGTCGAAGATGAAAGGCAAGAGCTCTTCACAGATTGCGAAGCTCTCTTGAAGAGCCTGCGAGTTCACGAAAGTGTGGCACACATACTAGCCAATCCACCAAAGAGCGGGAAAATAGAATATACCATGCCCATCAAGAGGAAACTGCTTTCGGGTCTTCGAAAACAATGTCTCTGCGATTCTTGTCCCGACCCCGATGGAAGTCAGGGCAACCTTCGCTGGCACCCGATACGACTACTGTTAACGCAAAAGCCACTTGAAAATAATAGTCAGACTGTAGATTTCAATGCCCTCGTCGCACGAATTCCTCGAGAACGTTGGCAAGATGTCGGCCTCAGTGTGCCACTGTAAGATTTGTTTGTTACACACTATGATATGGTATGTCCTGACATCATTGTAGCACAGAAAAAATAGTTGCATTTGCAGGAGAGAATGAACCACGAGAAAGCCCTACCCGTAAACAAGGATCAGGTCTGGGCCAAGGAATGTTTTGTCGCATTTTGAAAGAGGACATTTTTGCGCGTGTCTGTTTCGATTTCCGTAACGGGGACTTTCTTCCGCTTTTCAATGCCCGAGCCTTAGAGCAGCGTCCTTGCCCAGGCTTCGGAATCACTCTCACAACCGTTCTGCAGCAGCATACTCTTCAACTCAAAGACAAGATCAAATTAGCACATATGACGGCCCAGGCGTTTTGGCAGTTCTATGATACAGAGTTGCTGTACCGCAAATGGAGCAGCGATTGCGTCCTATTCATGCCCGAACAACACGGGGGCATCCGGCGAATTCCAAACAAGCCTTATGTGTCAGTCCAGTTCGAGGTATCTGACGAAGATCCGGACGAATACTTGTCCGAAAACTCTCTCGTCCATAGGTACCCTCGGATTCTCGCGCTCGCTATCATGCTGATCGAAATTGGATTAGGGAGGTCGCTGCAGTTGCGGCACTGCGACGGTCTAGTCGCTCAGGTCAATGCCGATTTTGATGTGGCTTCCCAGGGGCTGAATGAGTTGAAAGAAACTTCTTGGGAGAATTTCGCAAACAAAGATGTGTTTATTCAGGCCATTGTCAACTGTCTGACTAGCGACAACTATAAATCGGTAAATAATACAGCTTCGGCTGTTCCGAGTCCAGCCAGAGGCCAGGATGGCCGAGTATCCTTGCAGATTAACCAAAGACGCAGAACTTTTTACGAAAAGGTTGTCTGGCCTTTACAATGGCTCGCTGAAGTTGGATTTCGAGATGATCAAAGCGCCAGCTACTTGGCCGAGAATCAGAGCGCACCGCAAATCACTCGCTTCGTGTCGGCTAAGAATGATCTCAAAGAGGATATTGAGCTGCCATCAATACAGTTTCATGGAGGCAAGCAGATCGATCCGAAGCGCTGGCTTAATGACTTGAAAGCTATCAACAAGGCAATCTACCCGAGCCTACGGAAGCTAGCTGCTGAGGTCCGCGTCGCGATTTTGGATACGGGCTATGATCCAAAAGCTCCACTATTAGCAGACAAGGCTGCTGCAAGATGCTTCAAGGGATGGAAAGATTTTGTATCTGACTCTGAAAACCCCGTTGACTCTTTTGGCCACGGCACATTCATGGCAACGCTCCTCATACACTCAGCACCAGTGTCAGAAGTGTATGTTGCTCGGGTAGCAGAAAACACTAAAAGTCTACGAAAAAGTCCATCCCGAGTTGCAGAGGTAAATAATACTCTGTCAAATAAATTCACATGGGGGCACATTATTAACACTGCTTAGGGCATTCGATGGGCGGGACTTGAACAAAATGTAGATATCATCTCCATGTCATTCGGATTCCCAGTCTCTGACGAGGAGGCGTACGAAGAGATCTCTGAAGCCATAGAGGAGGTGCAGAAGAAACGGAACCGGCGAATTATCTTCCTAGCCAGTGCGGGAAATTCGGGCGTCTACGATGACGAGACATTCCCGGCGACGCACCAATCGGTCATCTCAATCCGTGCGACTGATAGCCTGGGAGCATTTATGAAGACCAACCCGGAAAATAGGAGCGAAAGCCCAGTAGTATTTGGTGCAATTGGCGACGATATACCACCGCACTTACAACACTTCTGTCCAGAAGTGTCTCTGCCTGGGACATCGGCAGCAACCGCAATCGCGGCTGGTATTGCGGCTGTCATGCTGGCCTATGTGCTGATTCTTCCTCAGATGGTAAAGACAGAGCACGGGGAGGGGATTTTGAAGAGATTGTGGACGACAGAAGGAATGAAGAAGATGTTTATGAAAATGTCAGACGACATGGGGCAACGGCGAAGGTTTTTAAACCCGTCTAAATTTTTCCTAAACAAACCAACCCCCGAGAGTAGATATTTCGCTATTTATGACTGCTTATAGGCATAACCTAAATACGAACAATTTTAGGCCCCTGACTCCTCAGGTAATACAAACGTGATACATATGTCTTCTCCAACGCTGTGTTGCGTCAGCGGTGGATAATCGTCTTCAAAGTCTCCTTCCAAATCTTCGAGCAGCACTTCTCCAACCTCCATCTCTATATCTTCATCCCCAATTCCCGTCATAAATGACGTCCTGTGTGAGAAAATCTCCGACTCTCTGTCTTCGTCCTTCTTCTCACGGATGACATTAAGTCTGTAAGCAAAAATGATTCCTGGCGCCGTCTCCCACGAGTCGTTATTGTCCCGCTTTCTCTCCCCGTGGATGTCCGCACCGATCTCTACCGGGACTGTGCCCGCTGGAGGCCCGGAGCCCCCCACCCCTCCACCTCGTGTGTAACCCTTGTCCACTGTCACCTTCATACCTGTCTTGACTACCCGGAGGCCTGAGACTATATAAACAGGGCGCTTGTTAAAAAGCCCAGAGTCCATGTGCTGGCGGACCGCTGGCTGGCTCAAAATGGCTTTGAGAGACTCCGGCGTCAAAGATCTCTTGAATTGGTGGACTTCATGATCCACTGAGCCATACTCGAGCTTATCTCGGCTTTCTAGCTCGAGGCGCATGGATGCAGAGGCGAGATCGAGAAACTTGGCCCATAGTTCTCCACCGACAGAACTGCTGAGGTTGCGAGAATGCACGTGGCTCTTCTCAAGCACGATCTCAACCGGAGGGAGGTTGATTTTGGGATCCGTATTGGCATCCGGTTCAAGTAAGATCAATGTTGGCCGCTTGAAGTCCTTGATCACTGCTCCGAGCCGGATTATGCCGTCAGGAGTGAAGGTTGTCCCTGGCGGGAGAAACCACGTTTTTGCTGCCATTGAAAGTAAAGATTAGATAAGACAATTGATCCTCTCATCCATTATAGCAGTGTTAAGAGAAGATATCAACCGCTTAGATGTGATTTCAAGCATGAAAATGACTCTCCGTTCATGGTCCCTTCTTGCTCACCACTATTATCGCCAGGCATCTTATAGAAGGGCAATATGGCACGTACCCCGCACCGTTGGCGCTTAACCTTACAGCCTGATTTGCTTTCATTAACAGCACATGTCATACTGCTACGCCTCGTCGTTACATGTACCTACGCATATTGTATGTACTTTTACATCGTGCAGGTACTCCCAGAAAGAAATAACATGTAAACCTAAGCAGCCTACTACATATATTAGGCTACTGTAAGTTGAAGGAGACGTTTCTCGAAAGCACCAGCATCCGTAGTAGAGCAAACTTTTGTGAACTGACCATGGGAACTTATAACACAGCATACTGATTTAGCAAGATATGGCTGGTATTATCATGATGCGCTTCTTATGTACACCAAGTGGAAGTATAATTGCATTCTCCTCATTTTATCACTAGTGATGAAATGAAGAAACGAGAGACAGAGGCGTGTGTATAACAGAGTCTTGGTGGTATTGGGTGCTTTATGATTTGTGCGCTCGGTTCAACTGTCATAAGTATACGAACTACCAGGCCTTCGACCTGCCGTGCGATCTTGCGTGACGGACCAATAGTTGTACTTCGGACATAGAATGCAAGGCTCTGTCCAGTACTGGACTAAAAAGGATGGTCAGCTACCCTAAGTGTTATAAGTTTTACAAGGAACAAGTCGACAGTATGTACAAAAGAAGTGTCAGGGAGCCTGTGATCGGTGCAAAACTCTGGGCATTCGTTGTGTTTCTCAATGTTACAGAGGGGCCTGTTTATATTGCAATGATGAGGATGAGCTCTGTACTAGAGGAAACATGAGACAGCCACCAACAGAGCAGAGCTAGTGGGATTAGAGGCACATGTTTGTCCAAATTAGCAATGTCTGTTGCACCGAAACCCAGCCTGTTGGTGTTTCCTTATTCCCCTTAGCAAGGTTATGTATATGCTATCCCTTGAGCGTTTAGGGATCAGACTTTCATTGAAGAGATTATAGGGTAAAGCAGCTAATCAGAGTATCTATTATTGTTTCAGTAGCACTATTATCGTTTCAGTGGCGAAGAGATAGTCATGATAGCATCGAAAGTGATACCAGTGACCCGTGGGACTTGTCCATTGCCTGGAGTCCCTAACAATGCGAGAAATTGACAATTTTGACATGTTGTAGACTACTTCCAATTTCATCTCGACTGTCATGAGGGATCCGAATCGATTCAGGTTAGTAGTCTCGATAATGAAGTGTATATGCAAACGATATCTTTCTTTAGGCATGAATCAGCAGACATGTAGCAAAATGCCAATGCGAGGCTAAGGTAAGGGACACATCCGAGTCTAATGAGTAGCGAGAGAACAAAACACCGCAAATACCAATAGGCATGGGTACCGAGTTGGTGTAGAGGTTCATTCTATTAGGAAGCCCAGCATCGGACCGGCCGTGTTGTCATCGTTGCGGACGGTCTGGTTTTTATCGATCTGTTCAAGTTTTTATAAGAATTGTTATTCGAATCGCCGCTCAAAATGCAAACAAGAGCTTTTTCTAATATCAAGATTCGATAAGTTGTAAGGTATTACTCGTACACCTAAAGTCATTGCTTTGCCTTTGCAGCGTTCTCATTTACAAGGCCCATGAGTTGATCAAACGCCTTCTGGTCGTTACCACTTTTAAATTGCTCCTCATTTCCGTTCTTGTCTAGGAAGAACATGCCATACTTATCGTCCAGGTATCCGTATCCAAATAACCGCAGCCCTAGGTCAGCCTTGAGCTTCCGCCGAATATCTTGGACGCCTTCAGGTTCGTCCTTGAACTGATAGTCGGGATTGAATTGCTCATCACTGGTGAGAGGTGCTTTACCACCTCCAGCAATCAACTGGGTAAGCGCGGGATTCGTCTCATACACGCTATCAAAGAACTCGGCCCAATATATGGCATTTTCTGCCATGCCATTTCCATCCCCTCCACTGACACATTCTTTGACATCGAGAGACTTGAGAACTTGTGCGTGACCCCGTATAAACGAGACCAGCTCTGGGCCAACGAAGCAGTCCTTAAGCTTTAGCGATTCCAATAGTGGAAGATCCTCGGGCTTAAGCGCAAGTGGGATATGGTGATACCCTTCAAGGCCGAGGGGATCCGACGCATAGATAGTTAAATGTTTCAGGCCCGTCATATGGTGGAAAAATGAAGCGTCTAGATCACGGAGGAACTCGATATAGCCCCACATTGTATTGGTCTTCCACCCTGCACCGTTATCCATGCCGAATATGTTGAAGGTTGCAAATTCGAGTCGGGAGAGAAATTGACGGTATTCTTCTGTACGGAAAGTCGATGTCCACTTTGGAATTAGCCCGTCTAGGATAAGCCCCCTCACATGGATATTGGCTGCCAGCGCCCTCCAGGTCTCGTTCATAAGAGCCCGCCACTGCCATGTTTCTTCCCTCTCTCGGACGTAGTCTTCTCTTTCCACACCTTCAAATAGATATATCGAACTCCCTCCTGAGGCATCTGGATGGCCTTCATCCCATTCATCGCCTCCGTCAAAGTCAAATTCAAACTTCAGACTGACAGTACTTAAATTCGGAGTGAGATGACCTTGGAGGATCTTGGCTGCGGCTGGCGTGAGGGCAGGCGCCGTTAACTCATCATCGGATCCGCAGTGACCTTTAAACTCGATATGAGTTGTGTATTCGCCGCGAGCCTCAATGGCCTTCAATGCGGACCGCGCAACTCTCTCATCGCTAGTAAAGCGAACTGTCTTGAAGATGTCTGGCGCAAATTGAGCTCGGTAATGTTTGCAAGTTGCGCTGAGATGGACCTTGTCGCCGATTTCAAGAAGCTGGAGGATCTGAAGAGTTAATTCCTGCGGAAGAGCTGAAAGACGCGTCATCTTAAATTGACTAGGCGCATGAACGCGAACGCAAGTAATGTCTTGTTCATCGAACTAAATAACTTAACACGTAGTCATGTGATCATGATGGGTTTGGTGCTGACAGCCTGCTGCCTGGTGTTGCCTATTTGAACCTCGCCCATCGTGGTACCAGAAACACTGGTGCTGTTAATAAGGCTATATGTTTAGGTAACGAATTCACATCAACAGATACAGAATGCTCCCCAAATTGTGCAAACAGAGAGGATCTGACGTGGTGCTGCGTGAGACAGTTACCCCACCTTGTTGCCTTGCGTTAGTTATTGTCCGGCCCTTGGCTGCTGGAATGAGATCCAATCGAAATCGAGCCCTTAGGACTTAGCTCGCCGCTGTTTCTACCACGCCTAGCATTGGAAGAGTTGCCTTCAAGTCGCATTCTTGTACGGAGGATCTATGGATCGATATAGCAAGTGCCTTATACACCTTAGCCGCTGTATTAGACACGGGAGGTATATATGAAATGGAGTAAGAGATGACATGTACTGGCACATCTGCCGCAATGTCGGTACTTGCTGCAAGCTTGATGGACCCACCAGCCTATCGCAGGTTATCAAGTGTCCTGCAACTGACTGTAGTAGGAGTCAATCATCCTTAATCACTTTTAGAATAGAGAATCATGACCCGCCGAGACATTCTCGGTAAGTGTCGACAGTGTGACTATAGTCAAAGCTGTCAAGACTCCTAGTTATGCGATGACGAAGTAACCATCTTCATGGTCAATGCTGCAAATGCCATGTTTCGTGTCTAATGAGTCCACCTTCTGTCTAAATCGGAATCGTCGTTGTCGACAAGTGCAAAACATGACCCAATGGTCCAACAATTAGACTTAGAAGAGCGGGCTTTGGCTACAATTATCTACTAGATCTCTAATAGCTTCCATTGTCTCGTTTTCATCCAGTCCAATCTCTGTCTATCCTGAGATGGCTACTGTGTCGGTTGTGGTCGACTGCCGACCAAGAACCCTTTGATAACGATCTTCCGATCTAAGAATGAATTCGAGATCAAAATAACGTAAGACTGAAAGGCTACTACTCCTGCTATACTAATTATGCCATAATATAACTTTGATGAGGATGACTTTAAATTTACTGGGAGCTAGGCGTGTACCGGGCTAATATATGCGATATTGGAGATATTTTGTATAAGCGTGGCTCTTTCGTCATCGTGAAATATCGCGGGTTTTGCCCCAGACACATATAATCATATTCATTGGAATATACGTGCTAAATCAAGGCTCAGTATCTGCCCTTTTAAGAGCCTAGAGACCGCAAATTCGACGTGATATGGTGTCTGCACATTTTTAACAGCCCATATTGCCATCTAAATCATTTCCCACACGATATCTCTTTAGCAATAAAAAGTGACGTGGATCAGTGTATGCGAGGTATATGCTACATATTGTCTCACAAAGTAAGGCGAGATGTGTCAAACATTCATCACAGCCACAACATAGCCTCTCTAGGGTGACTAGGGAATGCATGTACTCTGCTTGTGTTATTTGACCACAAAAAGAGATAACTTGCTTTTCTAAAAATCCAAACATCGCTCTTCAAGTCTAGTTACTCTACCGAGGATAATAAATTTATCATCATAATTTCAGATCCGTCAGAATTCAGGATACGTTCTGAGACGTGGTAAAAATTATAGCTCAAGAAAACAAAGGTACTCATAGGGGCAGAAGAAGCTTGATTGGCTCCATGGCACAACGCTCTCGCTTAGACCGGATTTTTCGCCGCCGCCGCGATAGCCTGATATCTCGACCCTCGTCGCGTCCGAAACCACCACCAGAAGATCCACTAGAACAGTCTTGGCGACATATCACTCTCAACATACCATCGACGGTTAAACAGGCGTTAGCTGATGGCCTCAATCCGAATATGCTGTGGGATGAAGAAGACCTCGTAATCCCGCGGCCTAAGGGTGGCTGCATGTTGCCGGTTGACACTAAGGAATGGGAAACATGGCCGCATTGGAATACGCCACTTCACTGTGTAATGCGATTTTCGGCTTTTGATTCTGCGGAGACATTGCTACAGCATGGCGCTGACATCAATCTTTATAATTCCATCGGTCGGACGCCTCTGCATGAGGCAATTATGAATCAAAAATATGACAATATCCGGTTTCTCCTCGCCCACGGTGCTGATGTTAATAAGATCACTGCTGAGGCCTATGTGAGATTTAAAGATGAGGAGATGGATATACGTGGGCGTGGGGGTGATGTTAGCCTCTTATTAGCCTTGGATATTTCTGATAGCACGAGTTTAAGCCTGGTGGTTGAGGCTGGAGCGGACCTTGGCACCGGTGCAAAGCCGTGGACGATATTTGACGTGGCTCGCTATTAAAGTCTTACTGAATCAGGGACTAAAACCACTAATTCAACCCTCATCTTTAGAATGGTATCAACCAGGAACCGACTATTCAGGTTTATCAAAGGATCTTCTTGCATTAACCAGAGGTAATAAGATTGTTCCCCCAAGTGAGCTCTACGAGACATTTTGCCATGCACTGTGGAAGGCTGATATAGAAGGGAAATTGAAATGCGTCAACCAGGACACTGATATTGAAAGCCTGATCAGAAGCCTTTTTGAAACCTTGCAGGATGCTGCCGGCCCAGAACAACAGACTAAAAAGAAGATGTGTGCTTCCTGCCAGCAGTTTCAATCAGAAGCGTTTTATACAAAGGAGATGGGTAAACCATCACAGTTCCTCTTGCACCATGACCGACAACATCTCAATGATTCTGCTGGCAAAGGCTGTCCATTATGCGGCATTACTGCTGATGCTCTGGATCAGCTGGAGCGCAGTCGTAAGGACTCTCAGAATGACGATATCCAGATGGTAGATCTACCTTCCCCTGTGTTTATCTGGATTAATCTGGACCGGATAACTGGTGCGGACAGTTCTGAAATAAGATCATTTTCAGTCCGTTGTGGGCAGCTTTATAGTGAAATGCACCTAACCAGTCTCCATGATGATTTCTTACCATCCTATACCGGCCATGATAAGCTAGGTGTTCATAATGGCTGGGCAGACGCAATTGAAGCTGCTAAGAATTGGTTGCAGGCTTGTCAAAAGGGTGATGCTCATTCTGTATGTCGCAAATCTTACTGTAGCCAGCAGCAAAAGGGCAGCTGGCCAAGACGGTTACTTTACGTTGGAGACAAAGGAAAGCAGCCAAATCTTGTCTTAGTACAGGACATACAGCCACCATATCTTGCTTTATCGTACTGCTGGGGGACAACAAACTTCTTGATCACAACACAAGAAAATCTTCAGCAGCACATAAAAGGCATCCGGCTGGAATGTCTCCCAGAAGTGATGCTAGACGCTGTCTCTGTAACACGGGCTTTAGGATATTCCTATATTTGGATTGACGCTCTATGCATTATACAGAATGATGTTGAGGACTGGGATCACGAAGCGGCGAATATGCACGCGATTTATTCTAATGCCGAGCTCACCATCTCCACTCTTGTTGCCAGCGACTGCCATACTGGTCTCTTTACTCCTCGAATTCAACGAGTTACGCATCCGGTTCCTTTTGATATATGGCAGCCCAAAATGTATCGTTAGTTCAATGAGTCTCTAGCTGTGTATCCACAATGTATATCAAAGGATCAAACTGTTCTAGGACCAGTACACTCGCGAGGCTGGACGCTACAGGAGCAGCTTTTAAGCACCAGAATTCTCTGGTTCGCTCATAGAATGGTACATTGGCAATGCCTTCACTGTTATATGTTTGAAGCCAATCCTACGCATGCCCTGGCTTTATCCTTCGGCCAATGCACAAACGGGATCTCGGGGCGACTTACCGCAAAACGTGTTAATAAGGCTACCTTATCAGAAGATCAAAAGACTGTCAGGAGATTTGACAAAAGATCTCTACCTTTTCAGATTTGGAAACAAGAGCTTGAGGAATTCACTAAAAGAAATCTCACAAAACTATCTGACCGCTTGCCGGCAATTGTTTCTGTCTCCAACAGCTTGGCGAAAAATGCAGGAAGTGAATTCCTCTCTGGGATTTGGAGCGGCGACAAGCTGCTAGAAAGCCTGTGTTGGAGGGTTGTAAAGCCTCTTCCCAAAAAGGCAAGCATAAATGTGCCGTCATGGTCGTGGGCTAGTGTAGATGGCGAAATATCATTTGATGTGATTATTCAGAGTGGGAGGGGGGATATTGAGATCCTTCCAGGATCTTCTGTGGTCTCCGTAGACATTCAACCCAACAAGTCATTGGGCCACATTCCTGGATCGATAGCTCTCAGAGCCGCCCTGCACCAGAAGAAAGTTTTTGATGTATCATATGCAGCAAATAACAAAAAAATCGAACCGCTCTTTTTTCAACATTGCGAGAGCGGTATGGTCTATCTAGATCACAAGTGCGATTCTCTTAAGAACTGCTACGCCATTGATGTGTTGAGTTTCCCGCTTGGGCCACTACATAAGGGGCACGGCTATCCAGTGTGGCTCAATGGTCGACCTGCTGAAACTATAAAGTTGTTACTGCAGCCAATCAACGAAGACTTAAACGTGTTTCAGCGAGTTGGCGTCGGTATTGTACCTGGCTTGCCAACTGGCAGCTACCACTATGAGCTGGACCCGGAAGAAAGCCTGGCATCGTGGGAGTGGCTCACAATAGATGAAATTCAAAATGTTGGAAAACAGAGAGATAATTATCATCTAAAAGCCAATAGTTCTCGGGATGTTTTTCTCTACCCTCCTGAATAGGTGGATCAGTTTCGTTATAGTATGCATGTATATTAAACCTTGAGTTATAACTACTTAATTAATATATAGCAGTTAAAACATATTAATCTTGTATATTTATATCAATAAAATGTCTACACCTAGACAATTCATAGCGGATTTCCAGTCAATCGCGATAGAGTCACATCCTTGCTTGCGCATATCCCAACATTTTTCCAGCAAGGCGAGAACTTTTGAAGAGTTTCCGAGCGGTATAAATCCAAAAGGGTGAGGTGCAGTAAAACTCCTAAAGGTATCCTGCTTGTCCTCTAACGCCATACATCCTGCTATACAAATAGGCCAGGATAGAGTAGAAACTATATTTCGATCCGAAATTTCTCGCAAAGCGGAGATAGTCCTCATCACGCTATCCTTGATTTCTGATAATTCAGGATGGGCCCCGGATGTGACGATGTGGAGATACACCAGGGCGGAACAAGCGAAGACCCGAGTGATTTGTTTAATTAAATTATTATATGAGGTTGGTTTGGGGTGGCTTTGTTGTACATCGAAAGTTTGAGATGCATCTACTGTCTCAGACCTCTTTCGCAAACCAGCTTCGAGGCGAGCTTCAATAGCGCCTGCCCGCCTAGCAAGCTCACGCAAGCTTATATTTCCAGTTGCTTGTATATTACTCTTCCATTCCTCGAGAATAGCTATATCTCTTATCAGCAGCATAGCCCAGTTTTCACAGCCCATTACCTTGTCAAGGCTAAGAAATCCCTGGCCTGCATTAACGCAGACGCCTTCAAAAGAAGGCTTCAACCTAGTTGTTGCGCAGCTAAGTATATCATACCAGGTGATGACGCTGGCAAAGAAAGATAACGCTGATTCATAAGAGGTAGGTAACTCTAGGCGGGCACGCTGCAGCTCGTCGGATTTTAGTTCAGTAACAAGACTTGATGCTGCAGACAAGTGCAATCTCCAACTTTCTGTACCACCTACCAAGATCTAAGTAGACCAATGTCAGCCCTTGCAGCACGCACCGCAAGAAAATCGAGCTTACTTCTAGGGAGATTAGCAAGGCCATGCAGCAAAGTAGTTTAATATTATCAATGAGACTCCTTTTTGTAGGCTGCCAGCTCACTCCTTCGAGGTGCTGCCGCAGTTCTCTAATCGTAATGACACGCTGCTTCTGTAGGGCTTCAGTGGCTAAGCAGCCGCGCTGGAGATCCTGGTCGCTGGGGCAAAATAGGGATTGCCTGTGATACGCGGCTAAGCTAAGGGCCGCATGATGCAGTGGCTTCGTGTGAGCTAGCATAGAGAGGAGCCAGCCGCGGCCACCTGCTACTGCTGATGGCTGGTAATGGGGGAATTGAAGTGGGAAAACATGATCTAGGTAGTGCATGAGCAGGCTTGCTTGGTCGTCTTCCGTAGGACCTGCTAGGATGGATGGAATAGCATCAGTATTGAGGGTGCGTGAGGAGCGTGAGGAGACGTCAACAGTGTGCGAGATGCCCTGCTCGGAGGCGCTCGTCTGCGATGGAGATAACAGTGCTCCGGCGGCATTGCTGAGTTTGGGCAAAGATGGCGAGGATTGCACAACAGCAATACTAGTCGGAGTCGGAGTCGCACTTTGGGGTATGGCCTGTGGATTCTGGTGCCTGCGCAGCATTGCCACACGCCTCTTTTGGCTGGCGGCCGTTTTAACCATGCCACGAACAAGAACACTCATCTCACGCTCTTTGCTCTGCCCGTCCATCCAGATCGGCCGGGAGCCGTAGCCGTGGCATGTCAGAGCTAGCGATGAGCAGATTTCACACGTTGGTTTCGTCTCGTCGCACTTTTTCCTGCGAAGGCGGCAGGTCCAGCACCCATTAGTGCTTCGAGTAGCAAGGACCATTGCGCGATACGCGCTGAAGCCCTGGTGACGGCTGTTGGAGGTGAAATTGGGTGGTGATAACGGCTACGGGAGAGGATGAGTATTAAGAGTGCATCATCGTGGGGAAAGTCTGTCGCTAAAACTTGCCCATAGTATGTACTTGGGCTAGTCGAAACCCACATGCATAGGTGCAGCTTAATTTTCCTGCCGCCTGGGCGTCTCGCCGATGTCCCAATGCGGCGCTCCACAAGTACATTATCGGTTCTAATTGCTCCATGTCATTACGCCTCAGTGGGAACCTATGTCTTACTAATGCTTTGAAATGACTTTGGATGAGTTAGCTCAAGGAATTCAAGGCCAGTTAAAGTCTCCGACTGGGTGAATCTCCTTGGGCTCCCCTTCTTACTTTCAAGGAAGGCAGACACATCATCTGGCAAAATGGCCTTGCATTTGGGAGTTTGTTGTTATGTTCGCACTTATATACCGCCTAAAGCCTATCCATATCAGCTGAAGGATTATAGTGTAATAGTTTGCCAAAGTTGAGGCCAAGCATCAGTAGCTACATTACAAAGAGATATGTGACAAGCTTTTAAGAGCATCGGAACATATAGGAAGACGCCACTACATGCATTGAGATTTATCTATAAAAAACAAAGAAAAAGAAAAAGAAAAAGAAAAAGAAAAAGAAAAAGAAAAAGAAAAAGAAAAAGAAAAAGAAAAAGAAAAAGAAAAAGAAAAAGAAAAAGAAAAA